>PVIA01009842.1:0-57036 GCA_004024845.1 Tonatia bakeri | reverse complement strand
TTCTCAGCAGGTAGGGGCCAAAGTCATATTAGGCAAAAATACTAGAAAGCTAGTGTTTTTGTTAAAGAGGTGTTACGAGGACGCCACCAGCCCCGGGGACGCCTGGAGTGGTGCCCCAAGGTGCTTTTCATAAATTGTTGCTAATCTCCTGAGAAGCCTGTGTTTAGGAGGGGGCACTCAGGCTCAGAGCAATGAAGTCAATTGCCTAAGATCACTCAAGTCCTTTGAGCAAAGCCCCAAACCCCGGGACGTGTCCAGGACTTTGGAAAGGTGTTGTGAGCTCCACACTCCGACTGCTCTCAGCAGCCCCACCTGTGCGCACACAGCTCCAGATCACGTGCCCCGATGCACTTGACCCTTCCTGGGTGGGGGTGGGGGGCCGTTGCTCAGCCCAAGGCCCAGCTCCTCACTGACATACAGACTCCAGATTCCTGCTGGAGAGGAGTAAACACAACTCCCAGCGTGACACAAATCGCGGGGTATGTGACGCGCGTCTCCCCGGACACACGTGGGGGGAGGCCGCAGTGCTGAGGCCCGCCGAGCCGGGGAGGGGAAGCAAGCACAGCCTTCTCCGCCAGCAGCCTCGCGGGGAGCCCCCGCTGAGGTCTGCTCTATCGCAACGCTTGCACCAGAGAGAGGACTGAAAGATTAAATTGTTTACATGAGTTGCATAAACGGGCGTAAAACTGAACTCTGCACAGGCCCGCCGAGGACTCACTGCTCGGCCGGTGCGACTGGAGCTGCACAGGGGTCATGCGTCACAGGGACTTGTGAGCGCTCGGGCGCTGTGACAACCAGAAGTGCTTTACAGGACAGATGTGCCCGAGTGGCGTCATCGAGGTCTCAAGGGCAGGTGGCGAGGTCCCAGAAGGATGGGGACACAACTTGGAAGAGTGGTTCGCCTGCTCCCCCCAACCCCACATCCCCATGTCTCCCTGTCCCCTCGCTCAGCTTTCAGGAAACACGCTCCAGGACATACAACTCCTTCGCTGGGGCCTCACCCCAAGGGGAAGCTGACACACAGAAGAGGAATCTATGGGACAGCGCTAAAGTAACAGAAATAACATATCCCATGGTCCCCCTTTCTGAAGCCCCATGGATGTCCCCTGTCCACCTCTCTCCAGGTGTAGGGCTGGGCAAGCACTGTGGGCCACCCAGGCCCCCAGCGCCCCGCTTACCCTGCAGGGATTGTCCTTGTTGGAAGGACCAAACAGGGACACTGCAGGTCAGACGCTTGGCACGATGTGTCCCCCATGGAAGGGCCAAGCTGACCTCAACCACCCTGTCAGTAGACAGCAGCGGCCGGTTTGGGACACAGAGCGCCCGTGCAGGTCACAGGAAGGGCTCTGGTCCTTCTCGTTTAAGCCCATTCCTCCATCTTCCCCAGTGGTCAGGGGTCTTTCTTCCCCCTTCTCTCTTTTGGACAAAAATGTGCCTGGTGTCCATTTACACTGATATGCAAAGGGCAAGTAAAAACTAATTTCATATGTCATGATTCCTCCTTCCATAGACATGTGTCTGGTGGCTACGGTGGCAGACCAAGAGGCAAAGGCACTGCCAGCTGAGTGGGCAGAGAGGAAAATGGACAGATAAAGACAAGGCCACAAGATGGTAGCCTTGAGTGGGGTAGGCGCCAGGTACACTGGGAGGCAGAGAGGGCTCTAGAAACACCCTTGTAATCCAGGTAAGCCCCTGACGCACAGCTGGTGGCAGTGGGTAGCCTGCCACCCTCCCCCAGGACTGACCACAAGAACACACCTTGCTTCCCTTGCCCCCAACACCACTGTGCAAGGGGCAAGCCTCCACGGCACCCCTCCCCCAAGGAGAGGGGCTGACCCGGCCAGGCGGCAACGCCATCTCAGTGTGGTCAGTCCATCTCTGTCCTACTGGCCAACACCTCCCAGCTCCCAGAAGCCTGCCGGATGTGACACTCTGCAGAAAACATCTGCAAGGACCCTCGCCAAGGCAGGAGCACAGGTGACAAGCCCCTGGCTTCCCGGGGAACCCACGAGCTCCGCTGCCAACAGGACGGGACTGGGCGGGCTGGAGGGCGTGCCCCAGCAGCAGCTCGGCTCAGTTCCCAGCCGGGCCACCCCCGCCGCCACACCCTCCCCCTCGCGCAGCAGAGATGCAGCAGAGGAAACAGGCCTCCCGGGGCAAGGGCCCCTCTCACCTGTCATACACCACCCCACTGATCGGGGGCAGCCAGTGGATGGTGAGGGACTGGCTGGTCTGCCCGACGACCACGGGAGGGATGGGAATGGGGGTGGGCTTCTGGCTGTCACTCCACTGCTGGTACACAAGGTCCAAGTAGCAATGCATGCGGGCCACCTGGTTAGGGGTGAAGTTGTCGGTGCAGTTGTCATCTGCGGAGACAGAAAAGGGAACGAGAGAGAAGGGGGTTTCAGCCTGCCAAGGCCACCACGGCAGGGACAGCTGCTGCCTTGTTCACTGCTGAGTCTCCTGCACCTCGCACGACACCTCACTCTTGGTAGCTCCACGAACACCTGTCGAATGCATACAGGTGTTCTTTCCAGAACATGTCTCAGCTGAAAACGGGGGAGAGACGGCAGAGAGCAGCACGTGGACGTCTCTAAGCCTGGGCCCTCACCTTGGCCTGGGGCTGGGCCAGGGTGGGCCTGGGGGGCACAGGGCTGCTCTGGGCCGACAGCCGCTTATTCGGGAAGCCACAAGGTGGCAGTGTTTCAGCACACGGGCACATTTGTGGGGCTGCAGACACCTGACACCTGCTTTGGGCACAGTGGCTTCGGCCAAGGTGAGTGAGTCTTCAGTGAAGAGGCTCAAGGCACAAGACAGCCAAAGGTCAAGGAGGCGGCAGGACTGGAACCGTGGTCCGACCACCTCACTTTCAGAGCCGGGCGTGTCTCCCCATTGGATACACTGTTTGTAGTGTCAGAAAGGCAGCTATCTAGTTTCGGGCCTTTCCCAGTGAGAGCACGCGGGTCAAACACCTCCCTCTGCTTCCTCGACGTCTCCTCTGCCCACGTCAAAGGCCGGGCTCTAACAGATCTGTCCTCCGCAGCCCACTGCCGGGCCGTTCTGCCCTGGCAAGAGCCACTGTGTCTTTGTTGGCAGGGTGGGCGGGAGTGAGCGCTGGCCCCTATGAGTGCGACGCCCCTGAATCACACACCAGAGTGAGATCTGGACGGGATTTGTCCAGGGATTAAAGGTGACAGGCCCAGCTCACCACTCCTCCCCTTCAAAGGCAGGACCAGGGTCCTACGGTTTATTTACTTTTATTTTTTGGATAGTTCTAGAACTTATCACCAAACAAGGCCCTGGACCTTACGGGAAAATTACCTCCTTCCTTCACCACTGGAATAGGCCATTAAATCGAACCTGTCCTTAATTTTAGGAGTAAGTGACACATCTGAATCCACGAACAGGGGACTACACCTAGTACGACTTCTGCCGGAAACAAGGCAGGTGTCGGGGACAAAGGGGAAGCGTGACCCAGGACGACAAGACCAGACAACACAGTTGTTTCCAAGGCCAGGAAAGTGCTATTCTTTACTTTCTAAAGACTCTATTTATTTTTAGAGGGAAGAGAAGGGAGGGAGGAAGAGAAACAGCAGCCGGGGGCCTTTCCTACACGCCCCCGAATCAGGGACCAAACCCACAACCCAGGCACGTGCCCGGACCAGGAATCGAATTGGCGACCTTTCGCTTTGCAGGACGATGCCCAACCCACTGAGCCACATTTGTTTTCAAATGCCCAGCATAGGAGTATGTTTTTCTTTTAATCTCTAGTGAAGGAGAATCCAGTCAACGAGACCTCTGAATGTCTCACTGTTTCTTTAAGTTCTTCAGAGACTCGAAGAAAAGAGGAGGCCGTGAGAAACATGCTTCAACTCAGGCAGGACCGACTGCTTGACAACCCTCCGCGCCTCCTGCTCCTGCTGCTCCTCCGCCCTCTCAGCCCCCACCTGTTCAGGTGCAACCCGAACCCAAAACGAGCCCCGAGAGGCAGCCGGGGTACCTGTGTAGCTCATGTAGTTGCTGAATGGAGCCCCTGGAAAGTGGGCGGGGCCACAGGTATCGTTGGCAGGCTCTGGGTCCTGGCACAGCTTACTCTTGGGCGTGGGGGCCGTGTCAGCACAGAGGTCCCCCGTGTCCATGGAGGGCACGGTCTCCCGGCAGGGGTCATCGCAGGACTCTCTCTCGCTGACCCCTTTAAAGACATGGTAGAGACCCAGGACGTGCCCCACCTCATGGACCATGATGTTGGTGTGGCCGGGCATCCCATAATAGGCCGGGTTCAGAACAACGCCACCTGCGAGGGAAAGTTTGGAAAACATTTCTGAGCATCGAGGGTTCCATGTCAGCCTCCATGAGGACAGGTAACTTCTCGTGGCCTCAGTTCCTGCTCTTCCCTCTGGCCACAAACCCCCTCTGAGCCAACCAGTAAATGTGTCCCCCCCGGCCCCCCCATGCCAGGGAGGATGTAATACAGACCAGACAACACAACAGAAGGGAGGGTGTGTGTTCAGGAAAATCCCAAGCTCCTGGGCCACGTACGGTAATTCTTCCCACCAGAGGCCAAGGTTGCAGAGCTGCACTGAGTAGAACTTACAGACTGAAATGCGGCCCCGATGCTACCAGCAGTAGGACCATGTTCTGCCCTTGAACCTTCCTCCAGCCCTTGAACCTCCCTCCACCTGTAAAGTGAGGGGGCGGGCCGGCTCATCCCTGAGCCCCCTTCCTGTCACCACCTCGGCCTTGCACTTTGTGTTCCAAGATTCTCATCTCTCCGCAGCCGAGGGGAAGGGAAAGGCGGGGAAGGGTCAGGCATCCCACGTTCAGAGCTGCCGTGGGCTTTCCTGGGATCCAGGTTCTCTGCCTGGAGATGCGCGTGGCCTCCTGCCCTCCACGTCCCTCCCTCCCTCTCTCTCTCTCTCTCTCTCTCTCTCTCTCTCTCTTCCCCCCCCCGCCCCCCCACCTCCTTGCTCTCTCTGCTGCCCACAGGGACCCACACTCTCCTCCTCTCCATTCCACCCGAGACAAGCTTGTTACGGATTATTAGAGGAGTGGGTCCTAATCGTTCACCCACACCCACACGCACGCCCATGTGGGTGGGAGGAAAAAGACACTAATTATTCATGGCTTGGTTTACAAAAGTTCCCTCACGTTTTGATAAAAACAGCACACACACCACGCCTGGATAAAAAATGACAGACACACGCACGCACACGTTTCATGCCAAAGCCTGAGCGAGGCAGAGAGACGTGCCGCCCAGAATCTAAAGAGGAATGCGGGAACTTCTCTTCGTGAAGAGGGAACGAGACACGATGAATAATAAATAAAAGCTGAGTTCCGCAGAAAGGCCAGCCCTGCCCACCCTCCCCAGCATCCGGGTCAGACCAGCGAGGTCTGAGCACCTGTGGGCTCTCCCCACTTGGTCAGAGAAACTCATGGTCCCTTCCCCAGAGCTTCGAGGAGGGGCGATGAAACGACCATGCAGTTGCCGCTCCCCAGTCCTGTTTTATGTCCGTGCCCAAGCAAACCGGCAGTGTCTCCTAACACTGCTGCCTACACTGTCTCCCGTTTCCACGCCAGCAACGTGGGTCAGGTGCTGAGGGTACCGGGGGTCCTCACGCCACTGCATGGAAGCCTCTTTCACACAGAGCGGCCTCTGGAGTGACCAGGGCTCTTTCCTTTGGCCGCAGACACTTGCTGGAAATGCATCGATCCTTGCCTTTCGGAATATTCCTGGGAAGTTCCCGAGGCTATTCCTGATCTCTTCCATGGTAATGACAAGAGTTCCTACCTCGAAGGGTTGTTTGGAAGACTGAAGCAGTCATGCAGACAAAGAAGTATTTAGCTTCTTTTCTAGAACGAAGGAACTCAAGGTGTGCATCAGGCCATCTGCCAGTATCACTGTGATTATATGCTGCAGCCTGGATGCACACTAGTGTCTGCCCCGCCCTGTTGGCTGCCCCGTGACCGCCTCCACTCATCAACAGAACAGAAGCGAGAGTGTGACCACAGACAGGCAGGCCTTCCGGAGAACCAGGCATCGCCGGGGGGGGGAGTGGGCACAGAGCCCCCCGCAGGGAGCTCGCACCAGCCCCTCAGCTGCTCACACTTGGTCTCCACACCGTTCTGACCCGGAGACCCACGGGCACCCAGAAGACAGATGGGACCTAGACAGAGTTGAAAACAGACCAGTGCCCGTTCTCTTCATAGACGGCACACCGGCGTTCAAAACTTACTCCCAGTGCCTGCATGAGAGATTGCCGGGGGACAGAAACACTACGGGGCTGGGGCTGCTAGCCCCATCCTTCGTAGATGGTGCAGGCAGGCTGTGCGTGCTCAAGACACTTTTACTGCGTAGCGCCGACTACCTTTCCCTTCCCACTTCTCCCGTCGCGGGGCACACAACGGTCACTTCCCGCACTCAACACCACTGCTCCTCTGTGCTCGTCCTCATGTCTGGAGCACTCGAACACAGAAGAGGGACGAGGCGCCGTGTTAGAAGGGGGATGGGACCCACTCCCTCGGCTGTCTGCTCTCACCCGCCACCCTGAAGCAGGACGTAGGAAGACATGCCAAAATACAGTTTCGACCACCCCGTGCCCCTCGGTCTTCAGTCTGAGACACTGTGGGGCTCTCCACCTTTGCTGGCCTCCCCAGCTCCTGTCCAGCAAGGCTGCCTAGGGGCTGAGGCCAAGGCCAGAAGCACCTACATGGGGGAGACCGAGAAGCAGGAGTCTGCAGGGAGGGGTAACGATGTGGAAATACTAACATTTTACCCCAGCGGCTCCTTGCGTCCCTCCCCCTTATGCCGCCACTGATTTGGGGAGCCAGACTCCCCCGCATTCGTTCATTACCCCACCAGGAGGCAGGGGACAGCGTGAGAAGCAAGAGGGGAAGGAGATCCTTTTCTGGCTGCAAGGCTACCAAAGCCTGTGACATCTGGGCCTTGACAGGCCTCCAGGGCTGAGCCGGCACTGCACATGAGCGCAGGACAGTGAGCCTTGCCTGGAGTTACCGACGTCACCACTGCGTCTCCGCCTGGAAGGGTGAGGTAGCTGGAGGAAGAGCGACGCAATGAAAAGAACAGAACGGGCACGTATGGGTGGTGGTGGGAGCAAGTAAGACGGACTGTGCTGCCCCTTCCGAGACCCCGGTACACGGACCAAGATTCCAAACGGTGCGCGTGACCTGACGGTGGGATCCTGCCTCGCCCCCGGGGGGGATGTCCTGGGGATGTGCCCAGCCCTAGGGGAGAACAGCTGACCAAAGGGCAGGGGTTCAGAGACTCACCACAGTGGGACCTGGGGCAGGAGCAAGAGTCATCTCAGGTGCCCAGCGTCACCTGGCGACTAAGGACAAAATGGTCCTTTCCCCTATGGCCTCGGCCTTGATAGGCCATGATCACATTAGATACAGCCCCAGGCGAAACAACTGACTAAATTTCTACCACCCAGCAACACCGGGCTCAAAATAGAGGTTAAGTTCAGTGATAGAAGAGTAAATAAGAGCTGCCCTGCATGCACCCCTGAGTGTACAGACTGGGCTCGAACTCCCTACCTGCCGGCACCACTGAGTGTGCGCGGAACAGCACACGAACGGGGCTCCCTGGACTCAGCACCGGCCGGCCACATGTGGGACGGCCACTGCCTGATGGACTGCCGGGGAGCCCAGGTGCCTTCCCAGGAGAACTTTCAGCGGAGGTTATGGAGGACACGTGGACACATGAGACAGGGCTGTTGTGTGGTCTAGGGGATGGTGCAGGGAAGAAAAGAGAGGGCCATTGCTGATGAAGAGATGAAAGCTAAGTAGCGGACGGCCAAGCTCCCAAAGTGCTGTTATATCCTCAGCTTCCAGGGGGCTCTTTCCAGCTTCAGCATCAGCCTCAGCCTCAGCCCCAGCCTCAGCCCGCCAGAGCCGCAAGTGGTGAAGAGCAGTTGGTTCCCAAAGCCACTTTCATTTAAAAAAAAAAAAACAAAAACAAACAAACCCTGAGGCAGTTTGAGAAAAAGGACACACGTCGAAATGATTTTAAAACTGTTCTGTAAAACTTTTAGGGCTGAATATTATATGCCCATAAAACACGGAGGCTGAGGGCTGGTCCGCAGGTGCCTACGTAATTACTTCCAGTCACTGGCTACAGCGCGCTCCTCGAAATGCACCATCCACAACGGAGGGACAAAGCCATGGAAGTGTGCCTGGGGTCCAGGGAAGAGACGGGGCAAGTGGCAGAGGAGGACTGATACACAGCAGGGGAGAGAGACATGGAGGAAGTTTAAAAAAAAAAACACCACAGAGCTAGAAGAGGCGGCACATGTTAACAGAACCAGCCCAGAAACCATTCCCCTCCAGGTCTTGTGTTGGTGTCTTAGTTTTACAGCCTGTGGTCTCATTAGAAGGAAGTCCTTACTCTGGGCAGGGCTGAGAAACCAAGACGAGAATGTGTGGAGGGTGAAGATTTTGCAGAGTCTGGCGTCTTTTTTTTTTTTTTTTTTTGTCTCCTTTCATACCCTTTCAGTCATTCTTACTCCCAACTGTCAAGTACTCCGGGCTCTCCGGCTACTCCCACCTCCTGGGAGAACAGTCATCTGACTGATAAAATTGAAGACGTGATTGCTGAGGCATTGAGGGCTTACGATGGAATGCTTTCCCTGCTCTCACTGAGGGCAGTTCAAACGCACACATACACGCACGAAACTGCGTGTCAGAATTTTAGGCACTACAGAATATGCATTAAAATCTATTTTCTATAAGTTGCTTATTAATTTAGCATTTATTGAGCACCTACTCTGTGTCAGGCACTGTTCTGGGCAGCAAGGAGTCAGTGATGACCTTTATGTTTTGGAAGACATAAAGGTTATTTATGGTATATCTAAATAATCACCCACGAAGGTGATTATTTATTTACTCTACCTACTCCTAAGTGCATGAACCGACCTTTGGGGCACCCCAATTTCAGGGCAATTTTCTCCAAGATTTTCAGCACCCAAGCGTGCTTACCCAAGTGTGAGGCCCCAAGGCACCCAGGACAAGCACTGCTGTGCACACACCCTGTTTCCTCTTCGTGTCCAGGAAGAGTCGCTCTGCTTTGGCACCGTGAAGAGAAGACTGGTGGCTAGGGGTAGGACCCTCTCCGCCCTGAGCCAACCATTCAATGACCAGCTGCACCAAAGCTGCCCTCCTCACCTCCTACGGGCTCCTCTACTGCCCCCTCTGCTCTCTGCACCTGCACTCTCCGAAACCACCTGGCTGAGACGACCGAAGACTTCCCACCTGCCAACTCCACGGCTGCCCCAGCCCGAGGCCTCACCGCACTGCGCATAAATGTGGCACCACTGATGTAACATCCTGATGTCATTGTCAACCGTCTGGATAGGAGGAAGTCAAGGTTTGTCCTGGGAGACCCCTCTAGAAGCTGTGCATGATGGGAAGGTACCCCACCTCTGACCCCATCGCTGCTGCTTCCACCCTGTTCCACCCCACACAGCTGTTGCTTTGCTTCCCCAGGTGGCTGTCCCATCCGCATGATGACAAGAGAGCTGCTCCCACCCCAGTCCACAGGCCCTGTGACCTCCATAGACCCTGCCTGGGGGCCGCCCACCGCCCACCCCCGAAACTGCCAACCTTTACTCCTTCATTCTCCGACTTATAAGGAGACTCCCTTTGTGTCTTAGAAGCTGCTCTGTCATTGCAAGCAGCTGGGTCCCTGGACACACATTTCTTTTCTTTATAAAGAGCCAGCATCCTCCCAGAGCACCACAAGTCTCCGGGTTGGGGGGGAGGTGGGAGGCTGTGGGCAAACGCAGGGAGGTCAGCCACAGACACGATATTGGAACCTTCTACACTGTTGCTGTTATGGCTGCTGCTACTCATAAAGCGAATATTTTTGAGGCCCTACTATGTGCCAGGTACTATTCCCCATGCTTATTACCCCATTTCACATATGCGAGGGGACGAAGGCCCCAAGGGGTGGTGACCCGCTAAAGAGCCCATTTGCTCTCGTCTACGTGAAGGATCTATCCACTCTATCATTCAAGACCTTTGCCGGGTTCAAGTTACGCCCACGCAGTTCCTGGGTCCCATGCGCACTGGGCAGTGCTGCTCATGCTACGATGGGGATGTCTGGGTGTTCTCTGGCAGGAGAGGCATTTTCTGGAACGGTGAAGGAAGAGGGCTGGCCCAGGACACTGCGAAGTGTCTAACGCCTGTGCCAGAGAGTGACAGCGTCTCTTCTCTAACCTGGCCAGAATGCCCTCCACTGACCTCACCTCTGCAGCCCTTGCATTTGGGGGCCTCTCAGGACTTTCTCTGGCCTCTCTCTGCTTTGGCGGCTGGGATATCCCCAGGTCCTGCCCCTCCCTCTCCTTCTGTTTAGGCCCCTTCAGAGTCAGACTTGCAGAGACCCCACACCCGACACCCCCAAGCCCAAACAGCTCCCCATTCACGCCTCCTCTTCTATTTTCCACCTCCACACCCCACTCGCTCACTCGGTCCAAAGGAACCCTTCCCACCCCCCACCCCAGCCCTGTTTACTTATTTACGTGAGCAGTGGTTCTCAGTGCTGAGAGCCATGGGATTTTTTAACGGGGACATAATGGATACTAAACCCTGTCTTGCTACAGCAATAATTACTCTTCACCCACAGACACAAGAGCTAATTCGGGAAAGAAGAGCCACAGTCAGCTCATTAAAATATGCATTCCCATTTTGTTTACTCCTCATTAATCAACACTTCAAAATGTGGGTTTTATTGATTTTGGACAAGCCATCATTTCAAAAGATAGCTCAGCTGAGAAGAAACCATCAACAATTTAAAACTTGTGATCTGTGTTGGTGTCAGTGCCCCATTGGCGATGGCATGCGACAGTTCTGTGAGACACCACCCCTGGAGGGACAGAGGGACAGGCCCTGGTGAATCTCTCGTCTTCTTTCTCCAACCCCGGGTAAATACACAACTCTATCCAAATTAGAAGTTTAGCTAGAAAACTTATTACAAAGGATTTATTTCATTAAAACTATGCCCTTAGCAGACAAATAGGTAAGCAATTAAAGACTGAGAAAAGAAGCACGAACATGCTACATCAGTACAAGGTTCTACAGGGCAGATGAAGTGGAGACACAAATTCAAAGAGGAGGGTCGGGAACCGTCTCCCAACGGTAAAAATGTGCCTGCTCACAACTGTTTCAAATCAATGACAGTGGTCATCAAAGTGCTCCAGGACTGAGGATACATTTAGAAAAGCAAACTCAAGATGCCGATCATTTGAAACAGTACACCAGAAATTCTACTACTTGCTACCATTTAAACCTATGATTGAATTTTTAGATGTCGCTCTCAGACTGACTGCATGTGGGGCGCGGAGTTCTTTCCAAAGTCTCTTAGAGGGCAGGAGGGAGCAGAAAGAAATGTGAAGAGCGCTGGTCTAGCCAAGTACATTCCACTCCTAAGTATGTCCAGGTTTTAACAGCCTGAACCTTGGCGCCCGTCGGGTTCTTCGGTCTGGAATGCCCTCTCCTGTCTGCCAAGCAGGGTTCTCTCGATGCTCCTCGCGGGGCGCAGCCCCCCTGGGAACTCCTCCCGGATGCTTTCGGTGCGGCACAGCACGTCCTCCCCGGCGCCTGCCTGACCTCACACGCGGTATCATCACATTGCACCGTGAGTGTGTATTTACACGTCTGCCTCCCAGGTGTGCTGTGCAAACCCCTTGGGTGACTTCCTCTGTCCCTCTGTCTCTGGTGCTGCCCCAAAACAGATTCAACGGGGTTCGAATGAATGAATGATCGATTGTCAGCCTGGGATTCACAGCTTATAAGAGGGCAGTTTTACCACTGAAATTAGTCTCCTGCCGTGAAAGGTTTATTTTCAATTCCAGCGCTGGGTGCTAAGGCTAAGACATCGCACAGCCGCACAGCCGAGTCCAGGGGCCTCGTGCATTCACTGACTCATCCAAATCCCTGTCCCAGGTGCCCACAGGGCTGGAAGTGCAGCACTGTGTGAAAGGCGGAAACAGCGTGAACGGCAAAGCAGGACCACGGCCGCCTGGGTCTTTGAGGGCAGTCACCGTAGCTGTAGGTCATCAGAGACACGACTCGATCCTCCGATTTCAGGCTAGTGGACTCGTCTGCTGGGTCACCCCGCAGACTCAAAATGCAGGCATCTCACATGTTAACACAAACAGGCAACCTTGAGTCTTGATGAGACTCAGCTGGAGAACCCGAACTGTCTCCCGCTATCCTGTTATGCCAGCTGTCTGTACTATTCCACACCTGCTTTAGGTCAATGCAACTCCTGTCTTACATGTCAATACAAACAGATAATTTTAGGTTCTGAAAGGACTCTATTAAGAAAAGTCTACATGTCTTCCCCTATCCTGTTATACCAGCTGTTTGTACTACTCTACACCTGGCTTAGGTCAACACAACCCCTTTGTCCAATCACATGATGGTCGAATAAGAAGAAATAAGTACAAATGCAAGCAATTTCATATCAAGTTAGATCTCCCAGCTGCTCAGTCTGCTTCGGAAAATCACATTACAGATCACGTTATAGGGGAACATGGCTGCTCCTAGGATGTTTCAGAGTAAAATATAAGTATCCCCAGCTTCTTCTGCAATTCATGATGAGTCAATAATTCATGAGGTAATTCTGGGAGCCATGTAAATTTAATGCCTTCGCTCATGAATTCACTCATCCCTCCATTCGGGAAGCACTGACAGAGCACCTGCTATATGCCAAGTGCTCTGCTCCTTCAGACAGGTCGTGGACCTTATTCAGATTTCGCAAGGTCTTCCGTGCACTCATGAGTGTGTGTGAGTGTGTGAGTGTGTGTGTGTGCGCGGCTCTACACAGTTTCATCACAGGGACACCTTTGTGCAATCACCACCACGATGAAGATGCTCAACTGTCCCGCCACCACTAAGATGTCCCATCTGCTGTCCTTCCTGTCAGGTCCACACTCTTACCCCCCCTCCCACCACTTCCCCATTCCCAGAGCCTGGCACGCGCTCTCTTGTTCTCTGTCTCTGTAAGTCTGTCACTTTGAGAACACTACGTAAATGGAACCATACAACATGTAACTTCTGGGATTGTTTTTCACTCAGCACAGTACCCTTAAGATGCACCCGAGTCATTCCACGCACTAACATGCATCCCTTTTTACTGCTGAGCAGTGTCCCCTTGTCCTCGAGAGGCAATACGGTTGCTTTAA
The DNA here is from genome assembly GCA_004024845.1 of Tonatia bakeri. Taxonomy (NCBI): domain Eukaryota; kingdom Metazoa; phylum Chordata; class Mammalia; order Chiroptera; family Phyllostomidae; genus Tonatia; species Tonatia bakeri. The sequence goes on along the minus strand of PVIA01009842.1, from coordinate 43,834 downwards.
GCAGTCAGCACTGAAATCACTTGTGTCGTTTCCAGCAGTTTGAAGCTATGACGAGTAAAGCAGCTACGAAGACAGATGTAAACATTTCTGAATGTGTGTATGTTCTGTTTCTCTGTCATTGATGTCCAAGAGTCCGATGGCCGGATCACAAGGGTAGATGTATGTCTAGTTTTATAAGAAATTGCCGAAGTGTTCCGCAGAGGATCTGTGGCATCCTGAATTCCCACCAGCAGTGGAGGAGGGATCCAGTTTCTCTGCGTCCTCCCCAGCACTGAGTATTGTCGTTATTTAAAAACAATTATTATAGTATAGTTGGCATCCAATATCATACTAGTTTCAGGTGTACAATACAGTAATCTGACATTTATATATCTTATAATGTGATCGCCATGGTAAGTCCAGTAGCTACCTGTCAGCATGCCAGCATATCACACCGCTGACGACACTCACTGTGCCGTACCCTATTCTAGCAAGTGTTTAGTTATAACTCATGTGATTTTCATTTGAATTTCCCTAATGGCTAATGACATTGAATGTCTGCTCCTGTGCTTATGTCCCATCTGTGTAGCCTCTTTGGTAAAAGGTTTGTTCCTGTTCTTATCCATTTTCTACCTGGAATGTTTGTTTTACCATTGAGTTTTGAGAGTTCTTTATATATTCTAGATACAAATCCTTTGTGAGGTATATGGTTTGCAACTATTTCTTCCAAGTCTAATGTTTGTTTGTCTTAATAGTCTTTCTCAGGGAAAAAGTTTTAAATTTGAATGAAGGTCAATTTATCAGTTATTATTTATGTGGACTATGCTTTTGGTGTATGGATCAGTTTCCTCTCTGCGCAGACCTGCCCTGAAGACTTTCTCCTATGTTTCTTTTGAAAGTTCTATAGTTTTGTTTCTCATATTTAAATTCATGGTCTATTTTGAGTTCACTTTTGTACGAGGTGTGAGATCCGCATTAAGATTCCTCTTCCTTTGCCTGTGGAAGTCCAAGCCCTTCAGCGACATTTGTGGAGAGTCTCATTGCCTCGTAATGTCTGCAGCGCAGGTAAGAACGTACCTCCTTCATCCCCAGTGGCCACACAGTCCTTCTCTCCTACGTTTTCATGCATACACCCTTCTAGGGGTTCATCAATCCTTTCCTCTTCCCTCCCCCCAAAAAACTTCTGGCTCTGGTCATGTTTTCTAATTTACGTTCTACTTCATTTGTTTTTTCTCTTATTTAGATCACTTTCTTCTGTCTTTGTTCCTCTGGTTTGACAGGTGATGCCTCCCGGACGTGAAAGGGTAGCGTCCCATGTCACCGCTGCATTTACGCCTCGATTACAGGCTCGGTCGGGAGCACCCCGAGCACCCCCACCCTCTGCTCTAAAGCCTCTCACTTGTCTGCACTGGAACACTTAGATCCTCCCAAAAGCTATCCTTGGCCAAAAGAGCTAATTCACTGAGTAAAATTTATGTTTTCTCTTTCTTTCCCCCCCAAACTTACTTTCACAAACTCTCTTTGGGCCTCCTCCTGCTTGCAACCATATTTGGTCTACATGGCACTTACTTACCCAGGTGGCTGACAGCATCCTTGTCCCAAGGCCAGGTGGCGGCCCCTGCCAGGTCGTCCCGCACCGAGCTGGCGAAGTAGACATTGAGGAAGTGTGTGCCGTTGAGCTGCAGAGCCTCCTTCAGCTCCTTCACGCTCATGTAGGCCCTGGGGGGGGGGGGGGGCAGAGTGTCACACAGGGTCCGCACGTAGCGGGGGTGGGGGGGCAGCAGTGCGGCACGCAGACTCTGGCACCCCCAGTGCTGCCTTGTGGGGGACAGAGAGGCAGAGACCAAATGCTCAGAAGTCCACAAAAAAGGCACCAGTACACATTGAGGATGTTATTCCAAGATCAGTGATGTCCCACCTTGTTAGCATTAAAATATTTACGCGAGCCCTCAGTATTTGACCTCATGTTCAAGTCCCCACTCCACACCCACATAATTTCTTCAAGATAAACCCAATGAGACTCCCAGTTCTGTGCCCCGAGAATGACCCCCAGGCCATGCTGGAGAGGGCCTTCTGCCTCTCGGTCCCTGGCTCTTTCCATCCCACTGTACGACCAGCATTGTGATGGGACGACCAACTGACTCTTTATTCCAGTGCACGCTTGTTCCCAGGCATTATTGTTTAAAGGGGAAGTAGCGGCTACAAAAGAAAGTAAAAGAGGGAAAAAAGAGATGAGAGATAGGTAGGAGAGGACATCATAAAGCTACTGCAAGGTATATTCATTATATATATATTTTTCTCTTTCTAGTCCCTTAACCCGTAGAAACTCTACCCCTACTTCAACTACCTTATGATACCACGTATCTTCACTGGTGGTCTTCAAAGCACATGGCAATATTATATTTACATGCAGAATCAATGGTCTATTAAAACATGCCCCATGGCCCATTAAAAACAAACAAACAGGGAAATGCGCATCTGATATCTTCATAAGCTCATATATCGTCAAATACCTTCATCTCCCTGGCATCAGGGAGACGTAAAACTTTCCCATGCATGAAGAAAGCCTGCCACGCTCACTGACAAGCTCTTCGAAGAAGGGACAGCGGAAGCACGGTCTGCCACGCCCAAGAAGGGATGTGCTCACCACAGCTTCAGCTGGACCGACAGTTCACTCGGCCTGCGCTGGATCGCGCACCCTAGCCGTTATTCCAGCAGACAGGCTGTGGGCAATGCAACCTCCCACCCCAGACACCCGTGTTAGAGCAGCACGGCCCTTCTCCTTCCGCCTGCTCGGTCTCCTGACCACACTGTTGATGCCATCAGCCTGATCTACGTGTGGGGCGCACTCGCGAGGAGTGCCCAAGGAACAGAGGTCCCAAAGACCATTTCTGTATCCTTTGGAGCGGGACCAAAAGGGAAAATAAAAGTAAAGAAACAAAAATGATTTTGCTTTGGAACCACCAGAGATGCTTAGGAGAAAATGGATTGGAAAAACACTCTTTCTCACTGAGTTACAATACCTTGGAAGAACAGTTCTCAGCCCCCCAAAATCACCCACTTCCATGAGGTGATGTCAGATGTGATTGATCGGAGGGGTATTCCTTCTGCTGCTTTCCTGGAGACACTGTTTTCTGGAGTGTCACGTGGTTTTCCCTGAACATTAGTCATATCCTGTTTCCCTTTCTCCTTTACTAAAAAATAATTAGTTTCCTGCATTGACAAATTGATGGTTTGGAGCTGTGATGGCATCGATAATTCTTCGACATGGAGATGTTTCAATAGGCCAGAAGAAAGGAGCAGAGGGGGCAGATGGGAAAAGAGGGAGAAGGGGGGAGGGGAGGGGAGGGAAGGGAAGGGAAAATAAGTTAAGTAAAGAAAGGGAAAGGGAAAGGGGAGAGGAGGAGAAGGGAGGGAAAAGAAAAAAGAAAAGAGCAGCGAGAACCAGAGACTGAGCCACTGAGCAGCTCAGGTACCACGGGAGAAAAGTCATACCCTCCCCTGTTACTACTCCAGAGTTCCCAAGGAAATTAGGAGCTGTTAACCTAACGGTTCTCTCTCTTTTCCCTGCCCTCATTTTCCCAGATCCCCCTGGCCCTGGTGTGATTTATTTGGGCCATCTGTGTGTTCCCGGCATCTCTGTCTGCCCAGAGGAGCTCCAGAAACTCAGTTATGTTTTCCCTTTTGTCAAATCCCTCCTGCTCGCAGGCCCACAGCCCTCATTGCATCACCACACACTTCCCACTTCCTTCCATCCCCCAACTCCAGGTTGCTCCACATGCACACAGCCTGGCTCGCAGTCCACCCCTCCCCCAGCTCCTGCCACCCTAATCCCACTGCACCCTGGGTTTCATCTTTGATGTCTACAATCCCGGCACCTGGGAACTCGACCTCCCTGGGAAGCAGGCTCAGTGCAGATGATCAAGTGAAGATGAGCACCAGGGCAGGCCCTAGTCCACTATGACTATGTCCTTGTAAAAGGCAGAAGTTTGGACATAGAGGGACATGCACGGAGGGGGGTGACATGAACACACCAGCAGGGTGCCAGCTATAAGCCAAGAAATGCCAGAAGCTATCAGAAACTAGGAGAAAGGCCTGGAGCAGAAGCCTCCCCGCTCGCCCATGGGAGGGACCAGCCTCGCAGACACCTGGACCTCGACCCTCCAGCCTCCAGAACTGTGAGACAGTGAGTCTCTGTCATTTAAGCCCGCAGCATGTGGCACTTTGGTAGGGCAGCCCAGGGAACGAAAGCAGCCCTCATCACTTCAGGCCTCCAGGCCATCTACCTCACAGATTTAACCTCCCCCCCCAACCAAGAGCTCCAGCCTAATTTAATTTTCTTTTCTGTTCATTCTAGAATTCTACTAGTTGCTCAGCCTTAAACCACAGCCAGGTACCTAAACATCCAAAGAGTCTACAACTTCTATAGAATCTTCTTTCCAAAAGTCTTTAAAATATATCCCTATTTTCCCTTCCCAACTGTCAATATCTGGAATAGAACCTTGTTGGGAGCTGTCCTGCCTGGTTTCAGGGACTATAGCCTCATTAACAGACAAAACAGTCCCAAAGCTACGGCTGAGTGAACAGGCCTTGGGGCCATGAGCCACTAAGGAGACAGAACCTCTCTTCCTGGCAGGAGCACAGCCCCTCCCTCACTCCCCCCCCATCCCCTGCTTAGCCCAGGCAGATGACTGGTTAGCCAGTGATGGGTAAGATTCCTCAAGGGAGGAATAACCTAAGACAGGCACAGTTGCAAAGGGACCATCAGGGAAGGACTTAGGGGACTATAGAGAAGGGGCAGAAAGACCCTCACCCCTCGGCTTTGTCCTAGCCTGAGTCCTCATTCTACCTGTAAAAGGTCTCCTAATCTCTTGGCTGCTTTGCTACCCCTGCCAAACTCAGCCTGAAAGCAATGCCACAGGCAGCTGAAGCTGTTGTACTGGAACGAATGGCTCCTGGGGGCAATTCTGACCTGAGAAGGAATGCACATTTTGTCCTCTGAAACCCTCTCTGCCTAACATAACCCTGTTGATATAAACTGGATGTTTTAGTTTAAGACATAAAGAGTAAACTCCTTGTCTCATGAAACTCGTCTTAAAGACCCTCCAGCATCAGCATGACTAACGAACCCTGACCTATGGCAACTCTCTGTGTTCCTTCAATTGTTATCTATAGGTAATACCTGTTTTTGTAAGACTACAGCCTTTTGACGTTGATTGATGAGCTATGTGTGCTTGCCGTATACCCCTACGCACACCAATCCCAATAAAAGCTGTTTGGGAGAAGGGCTTAGGGCATTCTCCACTAGAGGGAACCGCCACCCCCTTTCCACTAGAACAGTGAGACTACATCCGGGACAACTTATCCTCATCCAAGGCGACCGGGAGAAACTCTCTGGGATAGAGTTCCCCCACAGGACCTCTTATTTGTCACGTACTAAAATGTCTTATTTTTCTTCCTCTAATATCATGTCCACTCCAGTCCCCTCTGTGCAACATCAAAACTGGTATATCCCCATTTACTCTTGGTTCCCTGTGGCCACAATAGAGTTCTTTAAATTGCCACTCAAAGACTTTTAAGCCAGGCCCCAGCCTACCCTCCAGGCTTGGCTTAGCACCACTATGCCGCTGATTGAGTTAAACTGATTTGTACACTGATGTCAAGCATGCCTTCCATTTTTTTGGTTTTGAGGTTGTTTGGTTGATTGGTTGTTTTTTCATGGGGGTGGGAGGGAGCTCCCTGCTTTGCTTAAGTAGTTCTCCCCTTACATGTACAATGAACAACACCATACCTGACATTCAAGTCCCATTTTCTATCTCACTTCTTCTGAGAGGCCCACAGTGATCGCCCAGCCTGAAATTAGCCCCTACGTCTGAGGCACTGCCATTCAGTCTAGTCTACAACACGATGGACTACAATATGTAACCGTAATATGTAAGCCCACTTAGGCAATAGGTGCCAGCAGTAGGCATTCTACCTCTAGATATTTCTCTTAAGGTGTTCGTATAAGTTTTAAATAGACACCAACAAGAAGAGTATAATAGCAAAAAATATATAATAACATGATTGTATAACAGCATCGTATATTATTTTAAATAGTATAGTATAATAGCAGAGAATATAATGGTAAAATACAAATAATATAAATTTCCTTTAAAATGGAACTGGCAAGATAAATTAAGAGTTTATAATATTCATACCAGAAGCCATTAAAAATTATCTAGGTCTATTATTATTCCAAAAAAAAAAAAAGTGAAAAGACAGGAAGAGATAATTAAGAGAATTCAAAGCAGAAACCAACAGGAGAGGCCCAGCTCGCCCAGGAGTGGGCACTGCCCCACGCAGGCAGGTATCCCCACCCCAGCTGCTGTGAGTGTCAGAAACTACCAGCTCACTGCTGGCTGCTTCCTTTGGAGAATTCCCCTTAGACGAACAGGAGCTGCCTCGCTGGAGAGCACACCTCCCAGAGGCACTCCCAGGTAATAATGCCTAACTGAGGGAAGGCTGCAAAAGGCAGCCCTCTGCCCCATACTGGGGCCCCATGCAGGGCGCATTCTGGCTCCAGGGCTCCCTGCTCGATGCCAGCTGAGACCATGGGCTTGCTTGTCCCTTTGAGCTGCCTTATCCAGTTCCCCTCTCCCCTTTCTGCTAAAAGAAACCCTCAGTAAATCACAAATCCCAGAATTTCTGCCTCAGGCACCACTGCCCCAGAACCTCCTGGAAGACAGAGGAGCACATGCCCCTGCAATGGAAGGGGAGGGGAAGGGAGGAGAGAACACAAGCAAATGGCTTGGCTTTGAGGGTTGATGGCAGTGTTTGAGAGGCAGCATCTGTAGGCTGCTTTCCCACCAAACAGAAGGGGAGGGGATCCCCGCAGCATGGGAAGTGAGGTGCTGGGCAGGGACATCTGCGAAGACCAGACTGTGTGAAATGGCACTGTGGGAGAGCCAGGAACAGGAGACCCCTTACTAGGGAGACGCAGGGGGACTGCCTTGCTGGGGTTCCTGAGAAAACACCCCCAAGCTCACCTTCTCCTCTGTCTGGTCATTCTAACTTCTACTTCCAAGTAACCAGAGAACTTGTGTTGTTTGTCACGCTTCCAAAGCACACGAGCGGGTTCGTTCCTAGATGTGGAATTTATAAACGTGATATTGGATATAATAATAAATTGCATGTATGCTTAAATTATATATATATAAAACTGAGGCTGCTCTTCCATCCTCAGCATTCTGAAAGCCGTCCAGGCGAGGTCACTGAGACTCTCCTGAGCTGTGTGTTCATCCAGCACACCTTCCTGCGCTCACTCCCCTGACCTCTCCGAGGCACCTGGCATCGCTGACCACCTTCCTCTTGGAGCTTCCTCTTCACTTGGCCACAGTACGTCGACATTCTCCTGGTTCACCTATCCTACGATGCCCTTTCCCATAACCTCTCACGGGCCCTTCTCTCCCTCCCCTTCTCTCCCCTCGAGCACTGCTTTCCCCAGGCCCATCCTGTGCTTTCTTACTCATTGTCCTCTACACTCTCCCAGGGTGGCATGTCCACTCCTGCAGCTTTCCCTGCAGTGATGACTCCACAATGTGTCTCCTGAGCTCCAGGCAAGGACACCCGACTGTCTGCTGAGCATCGCGCCCCAGAGGAGACCTCGAGCCCACCCTTCCTTCTCACTTCCACCGCTTGTGTTTCCCCATCACGGCATGAGCCTCACCATTATTCTGCATCCGGCACTCCAGAAGGGAGTTACGTGAAACTCCCCTCTCTCTCTCAATGCCACATCCAATCAGTCACCAACTCCAGTAAATTCTCTGTTGAGTATTCCTACAATCGCAGGCCACTCTGCCATCGCTTTAAGCCAGCATACCTTCTCTCCTGGTTTCCTAAGCAAAACCCCTGCTGGCCAGCCTGTCTCCAGACTTCCTCTGTCTGTTTCCACCTTCCTGACGGAAATCTGAGCAAGCCACTCACATGCTTATAACACTTCAGTGGTGGCCTAGGCATATGGGACAAAACCCAAAGGCCTTAATAACCTTGCAAAGCCCCTCCTGATCTGTCCCCCTGCTACCTGTCTGGCTCCGCCTCCGGCCACTAGTGCTCTTACATTGTTTTCCGAAAGCCTCAAAGTACTCAATCATAGCTCTGCCCCTGCGCTACTCTCTCCTGTGGTTCCATGACAGCATGCGACTATTCGTTTCTGTGTAGAATGCTCTCTGTGACTTCTCTGCTAACCAATCCGTGATCAAAAATTGGTTCTAATGACAGATTTGAGGAAGCCACCCAGCCAGCACGGGGGCATTAGGCTGTGACGGGAGGAAAACGGCACCAGGGGTCCAGAGCCACTCCTTTGACATGGTGCAGTGCTGCCTCTGATGATGGATGAAATCTTTCTCGGTAGTGAGCCCCTGAAAGGAATTCAAACAAATTCCACTGTGGGAGATACTCACAGTGTGTGCGTATGGAGAACAGCCATTTCTGCATCCATATTTGACTCCTTCTGACAAAACAATTAGGTGCAAGGGACAGCCAGATAATAAAATAAGCATTTAAAAAATAGACTCAGAAACTCCAAGGACAAGTCTCTCTGGTTATAGGGAGTTTCCAGAGGGAAAGATTCAAACACACCGTGGCTCCTGGGCCCTGCGGTCGGTGCTCACGGCTCCCCCCACCTCACGGCCTGATCCCACCGCCGCAGGGGTCACTGGCCGTCCGGCCTCCAGAGGTGGGGCTCCGGGGGCCACCTTCTCCCCTTTGTGGAGCCCGAAGACTCCACCTGGAGATCACATACGTGCACCTCCTGACGAAGAGACATTTGACAGGAGAAGTGTTCTTTGTCTCTTACATTATCCCTCGTAAACTTGGATTCTAGAAAGCTGCCACCATTCCTGTCCATCTGAAAGTTGCAAGAGTTGTAGCAGCCGAGAAAAAAAGAATGCTGTCCACGCCCACAGCTGCGCCCTCCTCAGCCTCCCTCTCCACTCACACCTTCCGGCTCAGCCCCACCCTCTCCTCTCCTCTGAGAGTGGGGCCCAGAGGGCATGCCCTTCAACCGCCCTGTCATGCTTCCTCTCGAGGAGGACAGGGACAGTGCTCTGTCTAGAGAGCACGCTTCCTCCCCTCCATCTCTTTCCCTCTCCGGCCCTGACAGCAAAGCTTTGAAGCCAGCTGAAGATCATGTGTTGGCTGCGTGTTCACAGTCCAGCTACAGCCTCGCAATGACTCACGCTCTTGTGGTCTCCTTGTATTTACCAGGGATAGTCTATTTCAGCTGGATTTCCCTTCCCCTGGGCAGCCTAGAGCTAAGCCATCTCTCCTGCTGCCCTAGCACTCTCCACATTACCGCTTCACCACCGACGCTCTCCAACAGGTGTGGATGTGTGTGTGTGTGTATGGGTGTGTGTGTGTGTGTGGATGTGTGTGTGTGTGTGGATGTGTGTGTGTGTGTGGATGTGTGTGTGTGTGTGTGCGCGCGCGCGCACTCCAGGTCTCAGACTGACACCTCTAAACTGCAGGCCACATTCTGCCTCTGCCTGCTTTTGTCTGGTCTACAAATTAAGAGTGGTTCTGACATTTTTAAAGAGTTATAAGAAAGAAGAGAAAGGAAAGGAGGAGGAAGAGGAAGGCAGAAAAAAATGCAAGAAAGATCCTATAGGGGACTGAAAGCTTAATGTATTTACTGTCTAGCCCTGTACCAAAAAATGTTTGCTGACTTCTACTCTACACCAAAGCAGCCTCTAGTGCACAATTCTGAATTCAGACAGTCACAGAGTCATAGACATACAGGTTCTCGAGCTGCTGGTATTTCGTCATTTTTTCTGACACACATAAATTTATTTTGCTCAACAAGTATCCTCTGCCATTATTGTCATTTAAACTGTAAAATGTGAACAATCGTGCCTTTCCCGGCTTTTTTATTCCTTTGGGCGAGACTGTCCCATCTCATTCAGAGGCGTGTCTGCAGCAGGAAGGACGGCTTGGGCACGGCCCAGAAAAGTGGAGTATTCTCTCACTGGGGCATGGAATGAAAAGGAAATTCTGGGAGCATGAAATCTTTCTGCCTCATAATTTTATCTAAGTTTGGTTATACGGACAAGTTGCTGTTTGGTGCCGGAGACACGTGGCCATCTGGGAGCAAGGCGGACGTCTGTGCCGACCTGGCTGCAGAGGTGCGCACAGGAACTCGGACCTCCCCTGGCCTCCTCTCGGTGCGCGTGGTGACCCCTGCACACCACTGTCATCACCGACAGGCCCTGAGGACCAGTGTGATGAGGAAGGCGACTCAGATTAGACTGAACTTGATGAGAAACAGTGACTCCTCAATGCTCTTCACAAAAGGGAAGAGCATTTACATTCCATGGTAAAGGGGGGGGGGGAAGGAGTGGACTCTCTTCTTTATTCCAAATACAGATTATTAAATGTTCTGACACCTCCTGCACTAAATTAAACTAAAATTTGTTTAAATTCCTAGGGGACGGCCTAAGTAGAAATAAGGAGTGTGGCTCTGAATCAAGATGACCTGGGTTGATGCGGGCTTTGCCCTTTTCTCGTATCATTGGGAGCATTAGGTCATGTTGCTAAACGTGGCTCGCGAGTGGACAAGTGACTGTGACCCTTGAACAAGTGAGCACAAAAGTGAGCTGAGAAGTGAAGGCAATGATAGTACCTGCCTCCTAGAACTGCTACGCAGGTTAGACTAAATAATGTATATAAAGCATGTGACTAAACACCAAGTACATAAAAAAAATTGTTATTCCTCAAACATATTTGAAAATGGCACACTTTTTGTTTTTGAAATAATGCCTATTTCAAAACCCATGGAACGCAGTTTCACAAACTGGTTTCAACTCACAATCAGGCTTGTTTTCAACAGCTATGGCAAGGAGTTGGCAGGGCAAAAGGAACGAAGACAGAACTCATGACTTGCATTTACTGCTTGAAAATTTACAAGGAGAATGATTTACTTGAGAAGAAAATCCTGCTTTTAAAGCATTAAAAGGGCAAATTAGACCTCAATGGTCACATTCGCCCTACACCATGCGAATCTGTAGATGCTGTAACAGCAGCAGCTTCGCAGCTAAAAGGCCGGCACACCTCGGGGAATGCCTCAGACTCGGCAGAGGCCGGTAAGCTGGGCAGTGCCTCTGAGTGCACAGTTCCTGCGGCAGAGTCTGGGGCAGAGACTCTCTGTTATTCTAATTCGACTCCAGTAGTAGGAACAGAAGGATGGGTCCGCCAACAACAACTAAAAAAGGAAAATAGAGATATAAGAGAAAGGACCAAGTGAGTGTATCTTCATTGTTCTACCTGGTAGTTCTCCCAAAGATACTCTTAAAAGCTGCAGACAAAAATGGATGGGTCACCTGCTTAACCTCACCCTTTACTTAAAAAGAAAGTCAGCATTTCCAGCTCAGGGAGCTATTAACAAAATGGTCTCAGCAAGCAGCATTCCTCACTCGTCTCCCCTAGATGCACACACGTACATGCACACCACCTTCCCTAATACCCAAGCTTATTTTTACGCTGGAAAGATGGGGTGTCCCAAATCAGGGCCCTCTGCTCCTCAGCAGACATCCTAAAAAGGCTTCCTTGCCACACACAAAAAGGCTGCTGCAGAATTTATGAGAGGAAAGTTCACAGAGCTCCGATTACTTTCTAACTAGAAAGAGAAAAGTACAAAATCCAAGAGTCCCGATCAGATCCAGATCAGATCCAGTCGGCACCTGGGAATTTAGAGGGGCTAGGAATTCTCAGCGACCCCCTGCCCTGGAGCCAGTTCACCCACACGTGGCACTCCGTGAAGAGGGTTCGGCTTGGCTGGCATGCAGTCTTTTCTCTTCCCTGCCAATGTGCAATTCTTCCCTAAATAATAGGGACGATCCGGCCAAAGAAAACTCCAAACAATGCATTTGCTAATGGCTCTAACAGCTCGGCCGAGGCCTGCCAATGAAAACTCTGGCTCAGTCCTTCCAGGGAAGAAGCTTCTACGGAGCTAATGGAACTCGCCAAGTCTCTACCCACCGCCTGCTCTTTCCTGCCACTCAATTCTTTCTCTTTCTTTTCCCCCCATTTTGGCCTTTTTCAAGAGGAGTATGTAAAATACCCAAAGAATGTTCTCTTTTCAACAGGTGTTTTGTCTGGGGCACTTAATAATGTTTATTCTCATGAGGATGGTGCGCATGTTTTCAAACCCAAAACCCAGACGCAGTTTTATAAAACAAAGGTACTTCGTAAAACACCAGAATGGGAGGTCTGAGATCGGGACAGTCCTGCAAGAGCCGCGTGGGGTCCACCTTCGCTGTGAGGGACACATATGTGTCTGATGCCGTACGCTGAGTTTTCTTTCGAAATCATCTTTGGGGAACTTACCACTGCCTAGCCCTGGGCAAGGCCCCTGGGCAATGCCTAGATGCCTCGACTCAGAAGGAAAGAGCTTGTCCCTGGACAATAATTCACAAGTAATCTGCCCCCCCCCCAACTCTGTTCCCACATGACATGGTCACGGTGACCCTTCAGGGTAGACCTAAGGAAGAGAAGGGCAGTCAGGAGAAAAGATAAAAAATGAAAAATCAAACAATAACTCTGGATCAGAGTAGAAAATAAGCAGCAAAAGAGCAGGCAGTGAGCAGAGAAAACAGAATGTTCTTGAGAAGGCAAGGCCACCGACAACTGAGTCAAGAGCCACCGCTGTACACCTCGACCACGCTGGTCCGCTCTGCATGAGAAGAGCAGTTAAAACCGGACTGTTGGAACTAGGCCCCCTGCCTTCCCACCTGTGAATTACCCACAGAAAAGTAATGCAATTCTCCCTGGTGCGTTCCAGAGTGCAACGCGATCACTGTGGTTTGGAACGTGTCCGTGGGTTTTCTCATCCAACACAGTTCAGGTGGCAAACAGCGGTGCCACTCTGCGCCGGGTCAGCACTGACTTGGTCGTAAGGATGGGCCTGGAGCAACCCGTGGTACCGACTCAGCGATGCAGAGGCAGGGGAGGGGCACGTGAAAAACGCTGCCGCGTGCATTGTTGCAGAGGATACTTGGGGGAAGCAGTGGGGGGCTCTGGCTTAAAGACTGTCGTGAGTCGTAGGGCCCGCCTGTTCGGATTCAGGAGGTTCACCACTCCGACCCATGCTGCACCCTGCTGCAAATGAATAGTTCGAGGGATAAGTGATGGTCATGTCAGTCTCTGCTGAACGGACTTATTCAAGAAAAAGATCAAAACAATGAACGATAAAAGGCCAATGAATACATATCTATCAACAACTGAATCTAAAAAAAACAAACTAAGCAAACAAGAAGAACAGACACAGAATCATAGATGTGGAGACCGTTTTGATGGTTGCCAGATGGAAGAGGGGGTGGGAGAATGGGTGAAGAGGTGAGGGGATTAAGAAGTAAAAATAGGTAGGTACAGAATAGGCATAGGCATGTAAAGTACAGTATAGGAAATGGAGTAGCCAAAGAACTTATACACATGACCCATGGACATGAACAATGGTAGAGGGATTGCTTGAGGGACTGGGGTATTTTGGGTGGAGGGGAGCAAAGGCGGGGAGGTAAGTGAGACAACTGTAATAGCATAATCAATAAAATATAATTTAAAAAATAAAGTATAGCCCGATATACCAAAATAACAAAAACAAAACAAAAAACCATGGCTCTTCTTTGTCCCATAATTAATTTCAAAATCCTTGATTTTATGTTGAAGATCTTTCATGCTCTCGATTTTTGGCCTCCTCTTTCCCTATTCTTCTGCAAGCACCCTGACCCAGTTGAGTGACAGTGCCTTTGATCCCTGAATACATCTAGAATGTGTCTCCATTCATGCTATCTCCACTGCCTGAAATCGCAAACTCTCCCTACCCGGTCTTTTCAATCCATCAATATCAAGATGAATTTTTATCTCTTTTAGAAGTATGATCTAATCTTACCTCCTTACCCTTGCTGTATTATAACTACAATAAAACCCCATACCTCATTTTAACATGGAACCCTATTTTTCCCTGGTTCATACTTATATCTGTATCTACCCCATAGGCCACATTGTAAGTTCGCTGACTATGTCTTACTTCTTTTTGTCTCCCTTGAAGAACCTACGTTCTAAGAGAATACACCCAACAATTATTCATTTCATAAATGAATGAACCTAGGTCTCTGTGTGCCAATAAATGTGTCATTTACTACACGGAGCATTTCCACACTTCGCTGTGCATTACAATCACCTCTGAGATTTGCTTTAAAATATATGCAAATAGAGTCCAGGTATCAGAAACTTTTTAAAGCTAATGATTTTGATGAACAACAAAATTTGTGAAGCTGTAACCAATAAAATTTTAATGATGGAAGACATTTTGAGGCAGTGATCCCAAATATTTAAGTTTAACTTAAAGGTTGAAGTCAGTTCACCAATTCTACCACTTTCCCTTCTGGAAAGAGTGTTAACAACATCAAACTTGTTTGCCAATGTTCCCCTGACCTTCCATCCAATTGGTTACTCGAAATGACTGACAGGTATGGCCAACCTTTCTGAGAAAGCATCGGTTCAGAGAGATTTGCCAGCCATTTAAACTTAGACCTTACTCAAAACCCAACCCTGACTTCTAGTCCAGGCTGTTCAAATTCATGGCTAGGGAACTGTTAAGCCAATGAAAACCTTAAGCCTTGGTTTCCCTGATCGAAATATGGAAACACAGAATAGGCAAAGTCAGTATTTCTGAAAATTCTGTGATTACCTTAGTAAAATCAAACAGCTCCAACAGAAATTCTCCACTAATGGGCACGCGTGTCACATCACAGCAGTATTTGTGGGCTGTTGGCAGTAGTGGAGTGCACCCATAAGGAACCATCTTATGCGGGTGCCACAGAGGAAACTTAAAATAAAATGGGGGTCACCCTTATTGGCTCTGAGTCCCTGGCTTCAGAATCAATGACACACGTCCCTTGGCACTCCTGGGTCTGCAGGTTCTGGGGCTCCAGGACTCATGCCTGGTAATGTCGGGTTAACTCAGGGCATTTGGCAGCATTGTGAGGGCGCTGGGAGTCATGTCAGTTTTGCAATTCCATTTGTCATGCAATTAAATTATTATATAATGAAAACTAGGTACCACACAATGAAATGTGCATTCTCCTACTCTGGCACAGTATGCCTCTGCACAAAGCAGCCACAGGGGAAGATTGGAAATGACGTTAAAAGGTCAGCCTTAAAATTATTTTAATGCATTTCACACACACACAAAAAGAAAAACAGTAACATGAACAACAAACCCAGGAAGAATTAATTTCCAAACCAAAGGCACAGAGGGAAGTTGTGTGGAAAACAGCAAATGAGGGGAGAAGAAATAAATGCTGGGACAGAACAAGAGAAAGAGAGGAAGAGAGGGACCTCCCCTGCCTCTCCAGAGCTCCTGTCCCCTGCCGAGACAGGACAATGTGCAGCCCAGCCCCCTCCCAGAGACCAGCTCTGTGTTCCTCTCCTGAAGCCCTCGGGCCCCTGCCCCCATCCCAGCCAGACCCCTGCAGCTTGATCTCCCTCTGTGTGCTCCGTGCCCTCACCTGGAACAGAGGCGACAGGTCTTCTTAACTCAGGTGCTCACTGAGAAGATGGGATATAAGGCGCTTAGACCAGCAGTGCCTGGCAAAAAGTGAGCGCTCAGTAGGAGCTTCTTCTCTCCCTTCCACTTCCTCCCACTTCACCTCGCTGCTGGTTACTGTTTTACTGTGAGCAGTGTCACCCTCCGTGTCTTGTTTTCACTGATGTGCTTCATGAAGTCCTCCATAGAGTGGTGATGCTCCACGTTTTCCTAAGAGCCTGAGGACCCTGGGACTGGGGACAGCATGCTGAGAGGTGTGCCTTCGGCTCACCAAAGATGGAGAAGCTGTTTGCTCCCTTTGGGGGCTGATTAGGAAGTTGATTTCACAAAGCTAAATAGCTCCATTGCTAAAATAAGGTTTGAACAACCCTTCCTGGACCCTGAGACCACTGTCAGCACACTCACTGTGCTCTCTCAGCTGCCGCCCCACCCCACCCATCCTGCTAGCCAGATGCTCACCCTGACATCTGATTCCCCCGTTTTCCCTTACATGCAGTGCCCCATAACACTTATAAGTTGAATCAATCCCGGCATTGGTTCTTTTGTCCAGGTTTCTGAGAGTTGATTCAAAAAATTATTAAGTGCCCACAAATGCAGAGATTGGTGTCCCTGCTAATTCTTGGTCCTCAACCTCAGTTGCCTAGCAACCCATCGTGTCTCTAGTAAGCAAATTCCCTCCATGTCCTTCGCCACAGAAAATCCTTTCTCCCTCCCTAAACCATCTAACAAGCTGAATCCCACTCAACCGTAGGCGATGTTCGCCCCAACTCCGCGAGGAAAGGGGAGCTCCGTGCAGCACTTCACTGAATGTGCTCCTTCCCAGGGGCGACATCTCCGCCATCAGCCCTCCTCCCTCCCTCCCGTGCTCCTCCCTCCCGTGCTCCTCCCTGCAGCCTGTGCTCCTCCCTCCCGCAGCCTGTGGGTGGGCTCTGTCTCTCTCCACCTACGCATCACTCCCTGGTCAGTCACCCCTCCTCACTCCCTTGCGTTCTCCTGGCTCTCCTCCATTTCAGACAGACACCGTCTTTGCTCTCCGCGGACAGCGCTCTTCTTCCCTTCTTAGCCAGGGTTCTTCAAAGACGTCACTGTCCCCACCTCCCATTCGCCCTTAAACAACCGCCCTCTGTACTTCACTCCCCATACTGCTGAATCTGCCGTGATCACCCCACATTCTCAAATGCAAGGGACATTTCCCCGTCCTTACTTCGCTGCACCTCTCTCCTGCACTGCATGACTTCGCTCTGTGTTCCTTTTCATCTCAGCGGTTTTATTGAGCTGGGATGCATATAACACACAAGTCGCCCAATTCAAAGAGACAGTTCAATGTTTTTAGTATATTCACGGATGTGTGCAACTGTCACCAAAGTCAACTTTAGGGTACTATTTTTTATTATCACGAAGAGACATCCTGTATCTTCTTGCTAATATCTTCCTATTCGCTCGCCCTCCCCAGCTCTAAGCTCCCTTCATCTGCTTTCAGTCCCTATAGATTTACCTATTCTGGGCATGGCCTTCACTTAGCATCCTGTTTTCAAGTTCCATCCACACATCGTGGCATGTGCCAATGCCACGTCACCCCTTTTCACGGATGGATATGCGTCCATTGCACAGAGAGACCATATTTGTCTATCAGCCCTGCAGTCCTTCAAAAACTGCTCTGTTCCTGGTGCTCTGTGACCACGAGCCTCCTGGATTTCTTCTCTGCCTTTTCCTAGTTTCTTCCAAGGCTTTCTCTCCCAACCCCTCATCACTCACCCATCTGGTGTTCACACTGTACAGACTCTCCCTGGGTGGATTCCTCAGAATCTATGGTATCTACTGTCCACGCTGTTCATGACCCTCAGGGCAGTATCCGCTCTCCACATGCTGTTCGCTACATTTCAAACTGCATTTCCCACCTTCTCCTGGACAGTTTCACCTAGGGGTCTTTCTGAGCATTTCAAAGTCAGTTAGCATGAAGTTCAACTGGTTTCTTCCCTCCACTCTGCACTCCTAAACCTGCTATCTCTCCTCAATTCTTCATCATGGTGAATGGTGCTCGCCTTTCAGGGGCCAAGGCCATACATCACGCGTCACCCCTCCCCCCAGGCCCTCCCCAATTCTACCAGCCCCCCGAGGCCTGTGCAGCCCTCGGCAGCCCTCACACATCTGCCTCCTCTCCACTTTTACCGCCAGTCTCCTTCTAGTTTAAGCATTTGTCATTTCTTCTGAGAGATACCCGAACAACTTCCGCAATGTCCCCCTCTAGTCCATTCTCCTTATTTCTACCAAATGCTACTCTCGTCACATCCTTTTAAATAATCTTCAGTAGCTCCCCACACTGCAGCACAGGAGGTTTTCTATTACCTCCCCCTCGCCTAATTCTCTGGCATCAAGATCCTTTCTCCTAAGACACTCTCCGCTCCACTGCCAACTCACACCTGTATGCTTTTGTACAAACTTCTCATTTTGCCTAGAATATATTTACAAAAATAAACATTTTATATACATATGAAAATATGTCTAGTTTGGTAAAGGAAGGAAGACACGTATAAATACATACATTACCAACCTTTACCTAAAGAACGCATCACTCAAAGCGCAGCCCCGGGGCGCTGTCCCGCACCTTGCTGTCCGCTGTGCAGAGCTCTCCATGCTGCTGCCCCAGCCCTGAGCACTGGGCGCGGCCAGCTGTTGAAGGCAGGACCCGCCTCCCACTTCACTTTGCAGCCCCCGGAGCACTTAGCACATCGGTTGCTGTATGTTAGACCTTCAATGATGCTTTAAAAATCTTATACCCTACATTTTCCAGGCAGCTTTCTCTCTCTTTGCTCTCAGGCTTTTTGCAGTGAGCCACCGGGTGCTTCTAGAATACAACTGACACACTCTGTCAAAATCCTACCACTTCGCGTGGTAAATTACTGCCTCTGTCTTCCTATCCCGGTGTCCTCTTCGATGCCCGGCACATAGGAGATGTTCAATGAACACTTGTGTAATTAAATGATTTATGAATTAGAGCGAATACGTGAAAGAAAACCTTATCACAAGAGCCAGCCTCTGCCATAAGACCCAGTCCTGGTCATTGAAGTTGGACCCATGTCACTGTCCCCGTGTTCATTTCCTCATTACCTGCTGGGTACGCTAAGCACACACGGAATTGGACCCCGGCTAAATTCACACACAGACCCCTTTCGGGGTCTGAAATTCTAAACTCTGCATTGCCCTCTGAGGTGCTGACAGTCTCATCTGATACCAGTAGCCCACCTGCCCACCTGTATATCTGGACTTCCGAGAATTCACATACATGCAGAAATTTTCCATCAT
Source organism: Tonatia bakeri (assembly GCA_004024845.1). Lineage (NCBI taxonomy): Eukaryota > Metazoa > Chordata > Mammalia > Chiroptera > Phyllostomidae > Tonatia > Tonatia bakeri. The sequence goes on along the minus strand of PVIA01009842.1, from coordinate 24,972 downwards.
CCCTGTGATCACCCACTTGGGTATTCCATTATCTAACATTTTGATCTGTTATCCAACGACAAATAAGGTTACATTTCCTTTTAGCAAAGAACAAATTCTTATTTGGCTGAAATCATGAAAATAGTGTTCTAGTCATGAACTTTCAGGCATTATCAGCTGATGAGAGGAACCACTTTCTGAGGCACTAAGTGCCTGGGAATTTACACCACTTGTGTGTCTGCCCATCTCCACCTCCTCAAAAGGAAGCTGGCTTTGATGCCGTGTGTAACTTTCTGCTAATGTCAGAGGGAGTTATTGGAGGAAACGTCTCCCACTGGGCAAGCACAACAAATGACGGGCAGGGGTCAAGTTCGTCCGTTTACGCCAACCCTGATTGCTTCTGCATCGCTGGCGAAGGCCCTGAGTTTTACGGGCAGCATAAATTGCAACTGCGGCCCGGGATTCCATATCTAGCTCTTAACATAAAAGACCTGTCACACACAATACATCTTGTGAAGCGGAGAACTAGGAAGAAAAACTGCATTTTATCTGCAAGCAATCTCTGTTAAAAATAGGGGACTGCAAATCCTTATTCAACAACCTAGAGACAGTTTCAATTCCAGATGATAAACCAAATGAGAAGGCAAATACAAGACTACCTTTTTAGAAGTACCTTTAACAACCAGCCTACACAGACCCATTGCATCATCTCCCTCGCTTGGGTATATCTCTACGTGCACATTTTCAAAAGGGCAATCACTCAAAGAAAACACCCAACAGCAATAAAACAGTGGCATGATAAAATATATGTACAGACACACACACACGCACACATATACACATACACAAAATTCTTTCGCTCCCTATTTTACTATATTTTTACATCATATCCTATTTATAAAGCTCTTTATGGCAGGAATCATGGCACACCTCTACAGGTATCCCTCATGCACGTAGCATCATGGTGCAGACACATGACTGAGGAGGAGTCCATGAACTGAGAGTCACACATCCAGCAAACACGCACTGAGAGCCCCCACGTCCCAGGCTGCAGGCAGTTCTACACTGTCTGGCAAGTCTACAGAAGATGACTTCTGAGACACTGAGATTGTAACTCTTCATCATTAGCCCACTCCTTTGCAGGTGTCCTCAACTCCCCTGTCCTTTTTCATCATATGCATCCCCGAATCTAGTTAGCTCAACGTTTCCACAGACCTGTCTGCGCCCCTATAGCTGAAGGGTAACCACAGAAGAACACACAAATACACTACCCAGACTCAATTTAAACATATGGACCTTCATCTCAGTGGGCCTTGTGCTGTCCAGATCTGAGTACATGTCCCTGGTCCATTCACCCTCCTGTTCACCGACAAACTATTTCACATCTTCTGTTCTGCCCTCAACCATTCAACAACACCTTTCTCTTCACATCCTCACTCTCAGCTCGTCACCTTAACACCTCTCAACCCCTCTTTCACAAGGGAACAGAACGGAGAGGAGGGTTCAGACAGGCTCCCAGCATCACCTGACCCGCCGACCCCACCAGACCCTTAGGCTCTGCTCCCCGGCCACCAGGTGAGTGACCTGGGTAGGCTCAGACCTGAAGCCAGCCCTCCTGTTGTGCCCTGGATCACACCCCCGCCCTCTTCTCTGGGATGTCACTCATTAGCCCTTCCCAAGGACACTTCCCTCATGAGTTTTTCCTTGTAAGGAAGGATAAATTACACTACCAAAACGGATTTTTATAATAATGAAAATAACACCTATGTCTAGATTCTTTGTAAGTGAATAACATCACAATAAAATTCAGTTTTTATGCACAACCAAATTTAAGTCAGAACCTGGAGGCAGGAGAAAGGGCTTTGGGCTGGGAATCAAGGGGCCTGGGTCCAGCCCTTGCTTTGGGCGAGTCACTGAACTTGGCTGAGTCTCAAAGGGTTCGCCTTAGAGACCTTTGTGGTCCCATCCAACTCTCAGATTCTTATCTGGCACTTGTATTCTTTCAGATAATTCATTCTTTTGAAAACAATGTATGGTAACAAGTTGTTGACTTAATCCAACTAATTATTTCCAGAACAACGGGTTATCTGATAACATTTTGGGTTTGATACCAAACCAGTGGACACATATGGTCCCAGTCCTAGATCAAATCTATACAGCAGAAGTTAGTTGGGTAATTAACGGGGAAATGCTCCTTCTTGGTAGCCAAATCCTCAGACAACAGTGCCAGCCTCTTTCTTGGTACCAACAGCATATAGGTCTAGAGGTACAGGTCAGAATCCTTAAAGAAACAGCAAAAAATAAAGGAAGTTGCTCAGATACAAGAGGAAAAACAAATGTGATCTGCAGGCTGTCCAATCTTACTGCCAAAAATACAGCATTCCCACTGCTGAGCACCCGGCCCAGAAATGCAGTGAGATTTGGCCCTCTACTCTCCGACAGGAAGTTCCCAGCCGCCCTCCCTCGTCCTCACTGTCTTCTCTCTCCGAGCCCTCCAGCGTGCTCCCATTTGCCCTCCCTGTGAAATCAATTCTAGTATAACTCTCTTGATAAGAATTTCCAAAACACTAAGTTTTACTAATTTTTTAATCTATTCATATTTTCAGTGACCACTATGGGAAATCCTGCAAAATAAACAGCCACCCTCAATACTTGTCACTTCAGCTTTTCTGAAAGAGGGACGTGGGCGCACACTGTGGCTCCTGCAGACACTGCCACCCCAAGGCTGGAAGACAGGCACACTCTCCAGTGACCCCAGCCACAGAGATGGTAAAGAGAACATCTCCAAGTCGGTCTTTAAATCACGTCTGTGTGTTTTGTATACTCTTCTCTACGCACAACCCTCTTCCATAGTGGATACATTAATGCCAACTCTCTTTCTGAAATGAGTTTGACTTCTTGTATTTTTCAGAAAACAGTGGGGTGACAGTGTGGGAAGGGGACGCATGCCCAGTAATCACAGGTTGCGTCACTAATGCGTTGGCTTAGTGTTCTTATGCAGCCAGCAGTGGATGGCGTGTGTGTCCACTTTACAGAGGCAGGACAGTCACTGATCCATGTGTCCATCACTTCGGTCATGTACTGAAGACTTACGACACATCAGGCACAGAGACACAGAGGTGGACCAGACGTGAGCTGCATTCTGTGAGAGTGGGCTCTCTAATGCTAGAAGACCGGTGCTTTTTTCCATTTGCCAGAATGCCAGTCCTTCCCTGCCTCACCGACTCTTCCTGGCCAGAGGTTCTGACACTCTCCCACTGTCTTCCTCTCTAGGTTCCAACCCGACCCTCCTGACAGGAGTTCTGTCGGCAGCCTCAGGACCGACAGAGTGTGGAGTTGACCAGAATTGACCATGCTGTCTGACTCCATGTCCATCAGGGCAGAGTGAGCCCTGGGCTTCCACCCCTGTGATATTTATCAAGTGCCCTTCCTAGCTCTGGCCTTGAACTCCTGCTTCCAGCTGGGCTGACCACTGACTATAGCCCTCTTTTGGTGTGAGTCATCCCTCAGAATGTGGACCACAGCAACGTCCCCCCGGCGGGGGGTACCCTTGGTGTCCTCAGCTCCAGTGTCCTCTGCTGACTGGCCTGCCGGCCGTGAGTGCCCACTGGCTAGTGCCCACAATTCCCCCCATGTCCCCCACAACCTGGCTCAGTCCCCAGTCCCAGCTCTGCCAAGTCCTCACTCTCCCTGTCTTTCTCTGTCAGGAGGCTTCATCCCAAAGCCCCTAAAATTGTGATGACAGTATAATAAACGTAACAACCGAGTGGAGGGCGAGCAGGGGAGGGACTGAGGGTGGGAGTGGAGGAAACGAGGAAGCCGAGTCTGAATAAGAAGTGCACCAGATGCAGGGGCAAAGGACCGTTCCAGCAAGGGAGGGGCAACTTCAAAGGCAGAAACACGGGGAGAAGCCTGACATGTTTGGAAAGCGATGAGAAGCCTTGTGCACTCAAGGAATGATGAGAGATGAGAACACAATGGCAGATAAGAGGAAAACAAAGAAAGATCTGAAGTGCCTTACTAATAAAAATGTGCCCTATTTGGTTTGCATTTAATTTGTGCTTGTCACAACAATGACGAACTAACTAACCAGAACCAGAGTAACACATTCTGTTATTTGGGGATTGGTGTGGGCTTGCTCACTCTCATAACTTACAAGGCTTAGCACTCAAGGAACTCGGAGCCCTCTCGGGGCAACTCCAACCATCCACACCATCTTGGGTAGGTGACGGAGGCAGGCAGAACACCTGCTCAGGTGCATGGTGACTTTAATGAACTTTTTTTATACTTGTATTAGTTTCAGGCATACAGCATAGCGGTTAAACAATCATATGCTTTACCAAGTGGTCCCATGGGATCTCCAGTACACACCTGGCACCACACACGTCTGTAACAACGTTACTGACCATGTCCCCTACGCTGTGCTTCATGTCCCTGTGACGGTTTTGCACCAACCGACCTGTATTTCTCAGTCCCTTCAGCCTTCTCACTCAGCCACCCAATATGCCTCCCTCTGGCAACCATCAGCCTGTTCTCCTCATCTATGAGTCTGTTTCCGTTTGCTTGTCTGTTTACATTGTTCTTTACATTGCATGTTATTTAAGGTCACAAAATGAAAAATGGAGCCCAGGAGATGCTCAGCCAGCAAACTGTTGATGGATATATTTAAATGGAATCAAACAAACATCTGATCTTTTGGGAAATCTCCCCCAAGTTCTGCACACCCGAGTCTATCACTCTTGCGTGCAAGGACTGCTTCTCTCTCTCTCCTGCCCCCTGTAGGCAGCTGGTCCCAGAAAGAAGGCTGCAGCGGGGACAGCCCCAGGTGAAATGAGGACTGGCTGTTTTCTCGGCCCAACCATAATGATGGCTGGCTCTAACGCTTCCTGGCACCGCTGGAGCGCACACTGTTCGTTTCAATGGCCTCCTGGCTGCCAGAACCTCTTTACTGCCCAGGGATCTACACAGCCAACAGTGAGTCATCAGAGACACACACAGACCATCCACCTCTCTGAATCAGAGACACACTGACTCAACGGCCAAGGGGATTTTGTTTGGAACAGAATTGGAAAGAGAAAAACAGCAGACCAGGGAGTGGGGCTCAAAATGGAAGTTCTTGAGACAGATGTCATGAAGGGAACAGAATGGCTCAAGCTATTCATTTGGCCAATGATTTCCCTTATCATCTGACCCTACTTTTATTTCTCCTGGACTCAGGTGGGCATCACTGGAGTTGATGAGAGCAGATGATTTTACAAGTGTCATCAGACTGGATGGGGCATGCCACCATGTCTATCACCTCTGTCCCTCAGCTGTCCTTACCTCCAAGCTCGGAAGGAAACTTGCATTCGTATGGTTCACCGTCATAGAGTATATTAGTAAGGGTACTTCCTTCAAGACACCTTGATATCAAAAAGGAGAAAAACTGATTGATAAGTGACCTCTGGGGACAGTTATTGACCTGAGGTCAGCACAGCTCTGTAGAGATCACCCTTGGCCTCCTCAGATCACAGATTTATTTAGCACAAATTTCCGGTGTTATGAAGTAAATCACTACAGGTCCCCTCCTTTTTTTTTAAACAGCATAGAGTATACACTGTATTTCCAAGTCTTAGCAAGTGACCATATTACTTGATATATTTAAGCTAATTCAAAGGCACATGGAAAAAGGAAAATGGCAGATTATGGTTTAAATGTGCACTGGTACCCAGCTTAAATGCAACTTTCCCCACCAACCTTTCCTGGATATGCGACAGTATGGCCTGGTTTACTTGGACAGTCCTGGTTTGTTCCTCTCACCCTGCCGTAATTAGTGACCTATGTCCTTCCATTCCCAATGGTGTCCCAATCTGTGTGATAAATTATGTGATAAATTATAATAAATTATTATTGATGAACACAGTTTGGGAGAGGTCTCTCCTTTCTCTAAAACCCTGGTAGTACTTAATAGCTTACATGTGACAAGTTAGTTAATACACAATAATTATTTTTAGTTATAATTCATGCCTCCACAGCCCCCTTTCTGGTCTAGACTGTGTACTCTTTGCGAGTAGGTGTGTTTTACTACACACAGTAACTAGAACAGACTTACAATGGATGCAAGTCCAGTCCATCGTGAATCCCTGGCACCTCACTTGCACAAAGGAGGCAGTTGTTACATTCATGAATGCCTGAGATTCAGGATCTCTAACAGCTCAAATGATTCCTTTGCCACAGCAGTAAACCTCACAGAGAAAAAGTACTTTGGACATCACACATGCTTTACAAATGTTGTTTGAATAAATGAACAAACAAAAGAATGAATGCTCAGGGTAGTTTCTTGACCTCACTGTTCAAGGGTTCTTAAGTTGTTCTTCACAAATTCATTTACTGAAATACCAATTGCAATATGTACTCATACGTGTTGATCCAAAGCAGCTATGGCAGAGGCAAAATCTCTCTTAGCTCCTGGTGCCTCTGAGTGGTTGACTGCAATGCGGTGGAAGCTCCCTTCTGGGCCTTTCGGTAGGGTCAGTAACAAACATCAGGCCAATGGTGGTCTGCCCCCAAAGACAGGGCAGGAAGCAGATGACTTCAGACAGTCCAGGTGACTTATCTGGAGAACCTGTTTTGACAAGATGAGCCTCAGAGTATGAACCAGGAGCAGAGGCCACCAAATTGAAGCTAGCATGGCCAAGGAGTTTAAGTATTAGCTTGATATTAAAATATCTAAATTGCAAAATGGAGGAACCAAGGCTAAGAGGCAACATCAATCAGTACTCTCGGGGTCAGAGACATCGCAGGGACTGTCTCCCATAGTGGGACTTGGCGAAGTTTCCTATGTTCTTGTTTGTGATGCAGCCTGCACTCCACACGCCATCCTCGCAGCTCCGGCCATAGGTCTTAACCTTCTACAAACAGAAGTGCTGTGACAGCATTCCCTAGGTCAGCTCCGACTTTCAGGAGCCATACGTGATAACATGTCCTGACCCCCAGGAAGGAGCCTCTTTAATTCCCTGCCAAGTTGACTCTGACGTGGGGCCTCTCCACACACCCCTGTCTCCTCAGAAGCGGACCTTATCAGCACTGTGAAACCCCACTTAGACACAGTGTGGGGGTTCTAGATGCCCAAGGAGGTCTCTGCATGGAACTGGACAGGAAGGAAATTAAGAAAGAAATATAATCTCAAGAGACCTGTTTCATTTCTGGCTAGTGTTTCAAGCTTTCACATATGATAAAAGAAGTCATTCAACAGTCATCAGGCAAAGGGCACCTCACACTAAATGCTGCTACAGCGCAGTACCTGGCGCAGTCAACAGAGCTGCCACATCCCTCGGGAAATGGCTAAGCTGGACCCTCCATGTGCCAGTGGGTGGGCTATCCAATCTCCATCTAGTTCTTATGAGAGCCCAGTATTTAAGGAGCAAATTCTTAATTGGAGAAAAGAAAATGTGCCGCTATACCAGGGATGTCAGACTCCTTAACACAGGGGCCAATCAGCTTTCCAGTTGCCTTCAAAGGGCAGATATAATTTCAGGGCTATATAAATGTAACTTTTCCTTAACTGTTAAGGAGTTGAAATTACGTTTGGCCCTTTGAAGGCAACCGCAAGGCTCATGTGGCCCCCAGTGAAGATGAGTTTGACACCCCTGCTCTATACTCTAGTTCTTTCCTTCCTTCCCTCAAAGAGCGGGGCTCTTCCCCTTTGCCCACCTCTTTATCTCCCATGTCTTCCCTCCCCATCCCCCACCCCGGGTTGGGCTAATGGTTTTTTCATTCTTCATAACAGAAGATGACTGCCAGCTCTGGAAAAATGATACGGCTTTCTTGGTCCACTCGTCACTGGAATGTTTCCTGATTTCCAAACCTCTCCTGTGGCAACTGCACTGAAGCGTGGGCACAGGGCTCTCTGTTATTTTTAAACTGGGACGTGCACGCTGCTCTCCACGCCAGCGGCAAAGACTTGGTCACCAAGCCAGAAGCCTCCCCAGGCTCTCGGCCATGGACGCCACAGAGTCAGCCCATTCTCATTTCCTGGGAGTCACATGACCCACGCTGACGGGCAGCTCTGGACTTCATTCTCATTCTGAACTTTCGTTCACATCCTCTTCTGATCAACCTCCCTATTTTCTCCTTCTCCAGTATCATCTACTCAATTAATTACCGCAGCATGTGACCCTAGTAGACCAGAGAAGCACATGACCCCACAGGCAAGGGAGTCTCTTAGGAATCTGTTGTTTCAAGTTTCTCCTTCTGGTCCCCAGGAGAGTTCTGGGGCCACGTGGTGAGGCAAAGGCATGGGATGCAATGGAGAGGCCAAGGCAGAGACTCCGAACGAGCAGCTGAGGAGTCAGACGGCCTCCCTTCAGGTGTCCGATCAGACAACCAACTCGTTCCGTGACTTGAGACAAGCTTCCTGAAACGTACAACGCAACGTGACATAACAAGTTGAACTAAACGATCCCCCAGATCCAGCTATGACACTCCATGAGTGAATCCAAGTTGGCTCATCTGTCTTTCAGAATCTACCTTGGTTCTGCCTCCTCAGAGATTCACAGCAGCTCGTGGGAGAAGGAAACGGGTTAGAATAGTGTTTCCTTCCAATTTTAGCACGCGGAGACTGGCTAAAAAGAGGCTATTTGAACAATCTCAATCTCCCTCAAGCTTCTGCACTGTCAGTAACCATCCCCCCACCCCAAGTGACAGCTGCCTCTCTCTTCACCAGGAAGATCAAGGCTTCCAGGCAAAACCTCTCTCAAATGCCTGCCTGCTTGCCAGCGACTCAGACATCTGAGTCCACCCTCACCTCCCTCCCTTGTCTTGGAGAAGGACGGGTCCTTTCTCCTGTCCTTGCCGCCAGTGCTGTCTGGTTCTGCGTCCCTTTCTCTCCTCCTCCAAAGAAAGGCTATTCTTCTGATTACTATCTTTTTAAAATTGTTCCAGGATAAGATTTTCCAACCATTCTCTAAAAGATGGAAGTTGAAGTCATCAAATAACCTTTTGTTCATGCTGAGGAGCAGACCCAAGGCTGGTTCTTTGAGAGAACTCTAGATGGTTGCATGAGGTGTACAGAGGACACTGTTGACCGCACTGCGCGGTGTTCTCCGCACGTAGGCCCCATGCGGAATTTCTGTCTGGTGTTGTCACCTGTGCCAGGGGTTCTCTCAGGCAGCTGTTTGTTCTCGTCTTATAAGCAGCATGAGCTCTGGTGTGGGAGACATTATCCTGTCTCCCTCTTCACATCAATGCTGGGAAGTTCAGGGCTCCCTCTGTGGTCTGGCTCTGGCACTCTTACTCTGTACGTATTCCTTCTGCAGACCGGATTTACCACTGACTTCATCTTTTCTCATTTCCCCTCTTTCCCCTCTTTCTTGTTTTAAATTATACTGCAAGTCCTATCTGCCATAAGGCATGGTATAACTAACCCTGAAACAAATGAATAAACATTTATTTAGAAATATGTATTTAAAATGTACAAGGATATCTCTCGGCCATAGACATAAAATCCAAATATATATGAAAAGTATGGGAATAACTCTTAGAAAAGGATTCCTTATATTGGAATTTTAGTGTTGGTCACAATAAAGTCCTGAAATAAAGTGATCTGCTCACATTAATCGCATAAAGACGCCCAGAGAGCTTCCCAAGAACTCTGACATCATGAAGACCAATTCTGCATCGGCCATCTCCACCACGTGTCCCTCTCAAAGACACCTGCAACAGGCTAGGCCACTAGGAAAAAGTGTGACTGTATCTATTTGCTGATCAAGGATCTACGATCATGCCCGAAGGTCCAGAAGGACAGAATTAGAGATGATGATTTTCTCCCATTATATTAAAATCTATGGAAAAGGAGTAGACCTAATTATCAAGCGGGGGAGTTAGATATAATTATGAAATGTATTTAACTGAAAGTATTAGGCTCCACATGGAGTCAGTCTGAATAATCGCCCCTTTAATATTGAACAGTGACTGCCCCATAATGCCGTCACATTCTCACCATTAACGGTAAGGTCACTGAATAATTGACGATTACTATGATAGTTACTGCCCTAAACCATCTTGGGCTATACAACAGGTGCAATTCTCTGTTACCCTCGTCCCCCCACCTAATGCTCTCTTCCTTCTGGTCTCTGCTACCCATGTTTCAAGAACAACTTCAACAAATGAGCTCTCCAGTTGGGAAGAGCTGGACACACGCATGATTCTTAGAATGACTGTTCTCGTGGCAGTACACAGGCTGAACCTGGGGGTCGGGACAGGTGGAGACTAAAGGAGACAGGTTGGTTAGTTACTGTAGATGATTAGACACAGCACTCGGCTTTGCATTCAGTAACTCTTCGTTAGGAACTGAATGTATTCACGAATGAGTGAATGAAACAAACAAGATGCAAAACAGGCCGCTGTGACTTTTCAAATATCCCTTTACCCTGGCTCCTGATCAAGCAGGGAGGAGTTCAAATCCCTCCTCGGAGGGAGTCAGGGCCGTTTTATTGTCTCACTCATCAGCACTCTCCAACCTGAGCCTCGGATGTGCCCCAGGCTGTCGGTGTTCCTCGTAAAACCTGCTGCCCAGAGCTGAGCACAGACCCCAGACAGAGTGGTTCGGGCTGTGTCCACAAGGCACACCCTTTCTAGCCATCTGAACGTGCTCTCTCGGTCCACAGAGCCCGAGGTTGTGGGCAGGCTTTTTTTGGCCACACCACGCTTTTGCTTCGTACGAAGCTTATGCCTGTGACTATTTTTCACACTGACTGCTGCAAACACAACTATCCACCAGCTTGGTTCACACTTTGTTATACTCTAAAATCTAAGTTCACCCTGTGGGTCAGAGTGATCAATTAATCACCTGCTCAATGTCTCCGGGAGGATGCCCACCCTCCTCTCCAACTTACTGCTGAACCTAAATGCAACATCTCACCAAACACTTTCACTGATGAAGTATTTTCACTTTGCAAAGCACTTTCAACAGGTCCTCTCTCATTGATTTCACAATATCCTTTCGCGGCAGAGTCTTCGCTACACCCTCTCCGCCAGCACGCGCACGCTCAAGTCGCTCTGCTGACTGAGCCTTTCTGCAGCTTCCCAACTCGCCAGGAGTAAAAGCTAAAGTCCCTACAACAGCCTGCCGGGCCTGTGCCAGTGAGAAACCATAAAGCACACACAAGGGAACAAGGCACCATGAGCAAGAGTCAGCAGAAATGACAGATTGCAGAGTCAGAGGACCTGACATAAATATAAAGGAAATATGCTAGACGTAGTTTTAATGAAACTTCTTATTCTGTAGATTCACATGCATTTATACTAAATATCCTTTGTCTAGATTCCCCTGATGTGAACATCTTGAAAAAAAACTAAAATACAGTATCACAACCAGGATACTGACATTGGTACGATCCACCAACTTTGTTTGGACGCCCACAGCTTCACTATGCTAACTGCAGTGTGCTGATCGTGTGCGTGTGTTAAATTCTACGCAATTTTATCACAGGTAAGTTCCTGCAGGCATCACCTTAACACCTTTAAAAATAAAAGAGAATACCCTAAGTATAAATAAATAACAGAAATTGACTTTAAAACGACTAGGCAGATATAAAAAAAGAAACAAATAGGACTTACGGAGATGAAAAGTACACTAATAAAAATTAAAGATTCATTAATGAGTTCCAAGAGCAATTCGCCAAACCTGGAGGGTCACCTGTGTGAGGAATCCAGAAACAGCTGCTCTCGTGCAGCACAGAGGGGCAGAGACTGAAAAACTGAAGGAGCATTAAGAGACGTGTATTGAGTGAGAAGGAATGACGTATATTTAATAGGAATTCCAAAAAGAGATCATGGAAAAGTTAGAAAAAATGCATTTGAAGAGATGTGACTGCCACCTCCTCAACCACGATGACAGCATGGGCGCTCGGACTTGGCAACAGTGATAAACCTCAAATACAGCAGGAAAGAAAATCCACACCGAAGTGTCACTGCAGCACTTCAGAGCACTGAAGATGAAAGAGAAAGAGAGAGAGAGAGAGAGAACAGCCAAAGAGAGGTAAACATGAATGAACAACAATTAGATAGATAGCTAACTTTGGAACGGTATCAAAGGAAACCAGGAGACTGTCGAATAATACAATATATTGATAAGAGAAAGTGAATAGCCCATCTAAAATTGCATGCCTGGAAAAGTCATCTTTTAAGTTTTGTAAAATAAAAACATTTTAGTAGAGTGGAAATTTAAAAATATATGAGTAGAAAATATTTTAATAAAGAAAACTGCAAGAGAAAGAAAGAAAGAAAGAAAGAAGGAAGGAAGGAAGGAAGGAAGGAAGGAAGGAAGGAAGGAAGGAAGGAAGGAAAAAAAGAAAGAAAGAAAGAAAGAAAGAAAGAAAGAAAGAAAGAAAGAAAGAAAGAGAAAGAAAGGAGGAAGGAAAGGAGGAAGGAAAGGAGGAAGGAAAGGAAAGGAAAGGAAAGGAAAGGAAAGGAAAGGAAAGGAAAGGAAAGGAAAGGAAAGGAAAGGAAAGGAAAGGAAAGGAAAGGAAAGGAAAGGAAAGGAAAGGAAAGGAGGAAAGAAAAAAAAGAAAAGGAAAGGAAAGTCTTTCAGGTATAAGCAAACTGATCCCAGAAGGAAGATCTAACATTCCTGAGAGATGGTGGCTCCCAAACCAGCTGTGCAGTAAAACCGACGCCTGCCCACCTGTGGACAGGTGCCTCCGCATACATACACCTCATGACTCCCAATTGCTTACTGTCCAGATCCATTAGCCCAACACCGAAAGCCTTCCTGATACAGCTTTTCTAATTTTCTTTCTTACTCTTCCCTAGGAAATGTCCCCTCCTTTCCAGTTGTTCTTCTCATAGTGGCCTGAATGTGTCTGCCCGTGACTCTCTGTACTTCGGTTCGTATCTTTGCCCCTGCCTAATAAGCTCTTTCTCCTGCTCTTAACTATTCATGGTTTAAGGGATCTACCTTATATAACATGCTTTCTAAACACTAAGCCCACAGTATGTTCCCCTTCCTTTCCCTCATCTCCTCAAGTGTACGGTCTCTGAAACAACCAATTATAACTAAAGCAAACAAATATTTGTTATACACCTACTATGGGCAAAGCACTTTGCTACACATGTAAGAGTTACACCTGATACACAGAATAGGAAGTTGTTAATAACACAGGCTCTGAAATCAGACTTTAATCCCTGTGCTGCCACTGCATGAAGATCGTTACTGATCTAAATCTTCATTTTCTTTCCTATAAAATGGAGATAATCAAAATATCTGCCTCTCAGGGCTGTTGTGAGCATTAAATGAGATAATTCATGCAAAGGGCTTTGTTTCATTGGTAAAATTGACAGATGATAGATAACAGGTAGACAGATACACACAGAGACAGACAGACAGACAGACAGACAGTTGCACAGTAGGAACAGCACCGTCTGAGGGCTAAGGAAAGGGGCAATGCCAGAAATTCTGCCTGCCAGGAGTTTCATCCCCGGGCAGTAATGATGAAACCCCAGCTCGGGCCCCGGTTGTGCTGGCACACCTGAGAGAGGACGGCCCTGGGAACCCCCAAGTTCTCCCGAGGTCCTGCTCTGCTGGCCGCAGCCCCTGGAACCAGAAACCTGAGACTTCTGGCCTGACATATAAAAATAAACTGAGTCAACTCACTAATAGACAACTGACTACTTCTAGAATTTGAACCAAGGTTCCACAAGAAACTGAGACAACTGACAACAGGACGTGAATCGGAAGAGAAGACAAAGCAGGAGTCCCGGCCAGTTGAGTTCAGTCGCACGCTCACGCTGTAAGAGGGCGGGAACCGTGAGTGATCCAGCAAACTCAACAAGAGCTACGTGCGCGGTGCAGGCGCACGGAGGAGTGGAGAAGCCTGAGCCTGGGAAAGAAACGAATAACCCGGGCCGGCCTCCGTCCGCCACAGCTCCCCCTCCAGCCCCTACGTAACTGCACAGCAAATTCACTGTCTTTAGTTAACTTGAGTGAGTCTCTGTTCCTCACAACCACGAAAGCCTAACAAACGGCACCATCATCTCAAGGAGGCTGTATCTGCTTAGGGGGAGCTGCATCCCGTTCTGGGCCGGTTCGCTCTTCCTGTGGATCACCGTCTCCCCCGGCTAATGAGGATTCATCTAACTTCCTGCCTACTGTAATCGACTATTTCTCGAATCCTCAAAATTGACTCCATGTTTCATGCTTTCAGAGCCACGTGGGAGCTCAGCTACTCAAAACAAGGGGATCATGAATAGAACTGTTCGTAGCCTTTCCCACCCCAGCTGATACACTCACACTGTCATGGTTACCTTCAGTGACTGTACTCACTCCCGGACATGCAGTGGACCACAGTAATGAGACCAGTCGGATGGGTTAGATTCTGCATACCCGCTTCCTCAGTACAAAGCAGCCCACCCTACCCCGCCCGAACCCTTGCCCAACACTGTCACTCCCCATAGGTCATCGATTTTTATTTTGCATATATGGTAATTCATCATTCCAATGTCACAAGAACTACAAACAAAGAGCCTCAGGTCTTATGCAAGAGACAGAAAGCACTGGGTAATCACAACACAGCATGACAAACATGTGTTCGGGCAGGGGCTGGCCAGCTCTTACGGTAAAGGGCCAAACAGTAAACATTTTAGGGTTTGTGGGCCCCTTGTCTCCACTGTAACTACTCAGCTCTACCACATGAAAGCGGCCGTAGACAATGTGTAAACAAGTCAATTCCAATAAAAGTGCATTCCAATAAAATTCTATTTACAAAAACAGGTGGCAGGCTAAATTGGGTCCACGGGCCGCGGTTTGCCAACCACCATCCTCCGGCAAGAACATTCCTTTCCTCGACAATTACTCGCCGAACACTTCATAGTCTGCTCTTGCTGCTCTAAGGGAGAGGGTGACACAGTAACCGAAACACACAGAAACCTCTTCTCTGATGAAACTTAGGTGCTGGCGGAGAAGATGGGCAGGAAGCAAAGTTTTGCAGATACGCAGCACGTGAAAGGTAAATTCTAAAAAGAGAAATGAAGCAGGAAAGCAACCAGAAGAGCCAGGGGAGCGTGAGGAATTTTAGATGAGGTCAGATGGAGAAGGCTCGCCGAAGGTGACTTAGAAGGAGGACTGGAAGGAAGTGGGAAAACCAGCCATGTAGAAACCTGGAGGAAGAACATTCTGGCAGAGTGAGAAACCACTAAGACAGTTTACGTGGTGGGAGCGTGGCTGTGAAGTCGAGGCCAGCGAGCAGGCCCGCGAGGCTGGAATGGAGCGGCAAGAAACACGCGAGGAGGGGAGGCCCCAGAACCAACTGGGGCCTATCAGGGGTGCCCCCCGGGTCACAGCAGGACGGTTGACCTTGAGCCTGAGTGAGCGGGGAAGCTGCTGGACGATCCCGGGCAGAGGGATGAGCTGATCGGAGTTCCGCTCTAACAGGATGACTCTGGCTGCTTTGCTAAAAACAGACAGGGGGAGGGGTGCAAGAGGAAAAGTGGGGAGACCGGTGAGGAGGCCATTGTAATGATACAGGTGAGAGACGACAGGGCCTGAACGGAGTGGTGACCCACCACAGAGAGTGGGGAGCGGTACACCTGAGGCAGCTGATTCCTGTGTGAGGACAGAAAGGAGGTTTCCAGGACGCAGGAAGTGACCTCAGCAGTCGTCCAGGTGCCAGGCTGGGGAACTTGGGTTCGCAGCAGGAGACAGGGTCCTGGAGAGAAGTCAGAGACACACAGGGGGTTCGGGAGACCAATGGGTCAGCAGCTTCCTCCAGAGGGCAACACTCTGTGGAAACAAACCCTCCAAAAACAGCAAAAGCCTGATGTCCAGACCAACTACAGGCTCCCTGCCTCCCCCCACCGACTTCCCCGGGTTAGGGGACAGCCCAGTACGAGGCCCCACCCTCATTTCCACTGTAACGTACAAACAGGGCTCCTGGAGAAACAGAAAACATCTGTAAGTGGTGGCTGTTTCCTAGGTCCCCAGGCTGAAGCTCAAGGAAAGGATCCCTCAGTGCAATCCTCTGAGACAGACGGCACCTGGCCAGGGCACCAGGGCCAGCACCCCAAATCCTAGGAAGAGGCCCAGGTGTCTTGAACTAGGATATACTCAGACACTAGGGTCTCTCCTAGAAAGTTTCTAGGAGAAAATATTTTTAACCCAGACACAACACATGGCTGGCTCATAATTCTGTCTCTTTGGCTACAAAAATGAAAAGGAGAAAAACCACCTCTCCCCACTCACCTGGGAAGGAAAGTTCTCCGAGCCAGGTGAGCAGAGAGATTGTGGATTTTCTATACTGTGTAATGTATACCTATTGGGCCCGGGGAGAAATGGGCCTGTTGGCAAACGAACAGGAGACGCTTCTCTCTACAGGCCAACTTTCTGAGCTTACCTGCAAGGCGTTCTCTTATTTCTCGCCCCCTAATCTCTTGACCAGGTGGAAGGAGCGTGAGGGAGCCTCGTCGCTCTGGAGTTCACTGCGGGCGTGTTAGGAGTGCTGTTCAGTTTTAAAGTGTCACCTCCCTCTCGCTACCCTCTGCCCTCTTCTACCCCTTACACTCATTTTCCCTGCGGGTGTTTTGTGGGGGTTTTTTTTGTTTTTTTGGCTGCAGGGAACTTTGAATCCCAACTTCAAAAGGAACCTGTGAGGAAGCCTGGCTGATGTTTCGCAGACCCGCCGCTGCAGGGGCCCAGCCCGGCCAGGCCTGCGGCTGCACGGCCAGACAAGGTGGGCGAAGCGCGGCTCCTCCTCCTCCCCAGCGTCCAGGTCCCAGCGGCACTGGGTTCTCCACCTGTTCCCTTCGGAGCCATGCGCATCTGCCCTCCAGCCTCGGGATAACACGTCCTGCAGTGCCCAACTGTGGGTGTGAATCTCCCCATGCCCATGCTTGGAGGACCCTTCGGAGGAACATGGGCCATGTCCCAGCACAGCTATGTACGGCCATCTGCTGCCCACAGATGCCCCAGCAGCAAAACTCAGGGGAGAAAGCAGAGAAGAGACAGTGAGTCTCCAACACGCGGTGACCTTAGCCCACCACAGGCTTCCAAAAACACGCGGAGGGCGCCCCCGCTCCCCACCCTGGTCAGCCTCACAGCGTGGTCTGACACTCAGTGATGGATGGTTGCTTCCACTGTGCTCAGCCCTCTCAGCCATTTGTTCTCATCCGGTGCCTTTCCCCTGCCTGATAGCGACATTACGAAATCTGACACCCAGAAACCAAAGCAGAGAGGCACTGAGCACCACTCTGATGCGGAAGAGGAGGAGCAGCAAGGGACGGAAAGTCGGTTCAGCAGCCAAGGACCCCTCATCTCTGAGACATCGTTTTAGAAAGAAAAACAACAGAAACAATTCACGACCAAAAAGAAGCTGAAGTCTCCCAGGATCAGGGGAGCTGAGTTTCCCCGAGGGCAGAGAGTGTCCCTTGGCTTGTCTTCCTAGGACGTGTCACAGGAGTGGCCAGTGACATCTGTGACTGTCCTCTGATGGAGTCCCTTCCTTCCTCAGTGCTTGCAGACCCTCTCTTAGGGCAGCTACTACGGAGAAGCAGACATCTGGCCCACGCGGCCTCCCTGCCCACGGCCAAGTTCCTCTATCTCAGTAACGCTGCCCAGCTGGCTGGGGGACACGTCTATAATTTATATCTCCTCTTGACCAGTCCCAAGTCTGAGAAATACTCTCCCTTTGATAGGCCCATCTGGGTTACAGATGTTTGATGCTGGATGCTTCAGGCTCTCTCCTCCTCTGAGCCTTTGGGAGAGGAGCTTCTTTGGGCTAGATTTCTGGTTTCTTGCTGGGCTGGGAAAGGGGGGGTGTTGAGCAGGACTTGAGAAATGAGGCGGATGGCTCCTATAGCAATCGTTGTAGCTGCATGTTAGTGACCTACCTGGAGGTGCGTCCCCCACCTCCCAACCACCCCACACTGAGCTGTGACGTCCTGAATGGGAGGACTCGGTGCCTGGCAGCCTTGGTTTTCTCCAGGAATATCCAGCAAACGTTTGCTGAAGCTGGAGGCCCTTCAGAGTCTCCATGTAGTGGAATTGTGAGCTTCAGTTCTGTGATTTAATTGTAATAACAGGGACGCTGTATATGGGCGATTTAGCTCAGAGACCATCAAGTCACAGGCCCTCACCACATTCTAGGTCACAGTCTCCATGAACCCAGAGTCTGTTCTGGTGATCCAAGCTGCAGCCCAGAAACTCAGTCTACACTCCTCATTATTTTAGCGCCTCGGCCTGTATTTAAACCCAGGGAATGTACATGAAATAACTACCCCCCTCCACTATTTGTTAGCACTTACTCTTTGTATTTTTTTTTTTTAATTTGTCCCTCTGCTTAGCTTACTGTATCTGGCACAACATGGGAATAATTGTTTCAAAATATGGTACTCGCCAATAAGAGTTATGAAAAACACTCAATATTTTTAATAACAAAACTCACCACAATGACTACAGGGCAGAGGATGGGGGAGGGAAAAATTCCTTAATGAAATAAATATAAGGGATTTAGGAAAGAGAAAACTCCTCTCCACTATGATCTGCCTTCAGATTTCTTCCTCCAAAAGAGGAAATTCAGAGATAATTATCCTTGTTAGTTCATCGTAAGTAAAAACGTAACAGTGTGCTTCTAACTCTGAACAAGCACTGGACACTTGAGAAAACCCTCCAACATAAAAGACAGACAGGAATTAAGGGAGGGGGAGGAAAGCTGACTACAGGTTAACCTGGTATAGTGCACCTAAAAGAAACAGAAGGGGTCTCATTTTTAGAATCAAATGAGGTTGCATCCTTAAAATAAAAGTAGATTAATACAGAAAGTCAAAGAAGGTCTTAAATATATGATGGCTAAAATAAAAATAATTCAACAGAAGAGTTGAAGGATAAACTCAAGGACCTCTCCAAAAGAAAAAAACTGAACAAAATAACAAAGAGACCATATGAGAGAGAGAGAGAGAGAAAAAAAAAAACAGAATAAATTCAGCAGATCCATCCTCAGAAGATTCATGGTAGAACAGAGATCAGGGGAAAAAATGACTTTTTAAAAATCAAAGTATTAATCTAATAGAACTTATCAGAGGCAAAGGACATGAGTGTTGGAACTGAGTGCTCAACAAAAAAGAATTAAAAGTCCAAAGATAAAAAATATATGCTGTAATATTCCCAAAATAACAAGGCTAAGGCTAACATTCTAAAAAATTTTTAAAAGACAAAATATTCCACTTGTAAAAAGGTATACTATTATCAGAATGGAAGATAGAGGCAATTAATAAATTTATGCAAAAGTTTGAAAGCTATTTCACAACCCAAAATTTCACACCAAGACAAACTGTCAGTATTGTGTAAAAGCAAAATAAAAACAATGTGCAAAATCCATTTTAAAAAATTACCAAAAACACCATTTCTTAGAAAGTCACTTAAGGATGTTTTCTAGAGAAACAAGGTAGTAAATTAAGAGATACTCATGCAACTCAGGACACAGTGGTTCCAATCCAAAAAAAAAGGAAGTTCCAGGATGAAAACTGTGCACAGTGCTAATGACTGAAAGTGGAGAGAAAAGCAGAACGAACGAGAAGGGAGACTTGAAAGGCATTTAAAAAAGACACTCTATTTCTACAGATTAGCTGTTACAATAAGACATGCAAAAGCAATGGAGGATATCAAAAAAGAAAGAAGGAGGGAAGGAGGAAGAAGAGAAAGGGTAAGAAGATGGGGAGGGAGGCAGGGGGAGAACAGAGACTCCAGGAGTAGAGAGAGCATGGGAAAAAGCTATGCCAGGAAAGAACACGTAACAACAAAATAATACTTTGTCCTTCGACAACAACAAACAATATTTCATAGTGATGATATTGTAAATGTAACTGATTCAACTAAAAACAGCCCAATAACGATGCTGAAAAGGAGGAGGGGAGAAGCAGGGGGCAATGGGAGAGTTAGTCTCATCTTTATCGTAGGAGCAGATCAGTGCATAACATTTAAAGTGGATGGACCAAGCCATACAATACTTGGAGACTCGGAGGTAACTGCTGGAAGAGACAGGTAAAATGATTAAATGTGGGCGCAAGGCTGGAGGGTAGAAAAGGACAAGGGAAGAGTTAAGCAGGGGACCATCATTCCTCTTTACACTTTTTGATACAATTTGATATTTCTGGCCATGAGCATTTATTACTTTGATTTAAACATTTTTAACTATCAAAAATATAAGTAGCTCCATTTATTCCACAAAGCAAGTTTTGCATGTAGGGATGAGAAGGTCTAAGACACTTTGGGGTCCACAGACAGAAAGGGATGAGTTGCTGGGCCAGCTGTGAGCAGAGAGAGTCACAAACAGAGACCCGGATGAGGTCTCTGGCCCAGGGGATTCAGAGAACAGGGGGCCACACCAAGCAGAATGATGCCGCTATCGTGAAAGACAGCTCGATCACTCAGAGCGGCGAGGGGGCTGTCGTCAGGAACTAGCAGACGAACGAGAGCAAGCCCGATTTTCCTGTCGTTCTGGAGATCCTAAGAGTTGGCAACCACTATTATGAGTGAGGTTTAGCTTCTGTTTAAGGTTATCAAAATCTAAAAGCAAACCCAAACAGAATCTTTCTTACGTGAATAGGTCTGGTAACATGATTAGTCCCCCGCATGCTGTTATGTAAGCAAAGGCTTCCCCCGTCTGTCGGCTCTCATGATGATAATAGCAACTGATGTCAGTTTAGGACTATTTTGAGGCATTGAAAACTTCAGAGTTCCCAAGCACTTTCTTGTGCCTTAGTTCGTCTGACTCACAGAACCACCCTAGGGTGCCGGTAACACAAACACTCCTGTCATCGCCCACCCTGTACGCACTCATATGACATTGAATGAAACAGTGATGCCTCCTGAATTGAACTGTGTCCCCTGATTCCAAATCTTACACTCAATCCTTGACGTCACATGCCCGAACCACAGGCAAACCTATGAACTGGTGTTAACTGACTGCCCACACATGGGGACACCATGAATTACCATACAAACTGTGGCCAACAAACAAAAAGGCAGCCATCTCAGCACCGAGTGGGAACTGACACCCAGTCCTCTCACCTCCCACCGACTCCACAGCTCAGGTGTGAGCCTTTTTATAATTTGTACAGAGGTACCAGTTATGTAATAGGGAGGTCTTGCCTATGACACACAAATTAACAAGTTTACCACCCACCTCTCTCCTTTCTTGTCTCCCTCTAACACTCCCCAACCCTCACACAAGACTACCCAATGGAAATCCTCTTATTGGCTTCCGGCCCATCACAGATGCCCCAGACCTACTCATTCATTACGATGAACATGAGATAAACAGAGTGTCTGCAGATGTTCTAGGCCCTTGGGAGCATCAGGGTCAACAAGGGACCTGATTTCGTAGAGCTGGGGAAAAATAAATAAGTGATTGCATAAGAAAAACACCGGAAGTGATAAGCATAATAGAGAGAATTACAATTAGTTGATCTAATAATGATTAATCAGCTGATTTAAATTGGGAGATCAGGAAAGGCTGCTCCAGGAGGTGACATTTAAGTAGATATTGGAATGACAAGAGAAAACCCCACCAAGGGAAGTTCAAGAAAGAGAGGATTCCAAGATGAACCAGCTAATGCAAGGCCCTGAGGCAGGACTGGGGGCTGGGCGGAGTGGGGGACAGAATAGGCCAGGGAGGCTGTGCAATGAGGGTAGGAGGGTGCTGGGGGCGGATGCTAGAGGGGAGGCAGGGGCCTGCCTCTGAACCCAGCAAACAGACTGCATTCTATTCTAGGCACAGTGGGGGAAAATTTTAAGAAGGGTAACAACAGGATCTGATACACCTTTTACAAAGGCTCCTCCTGGATGTTGGGTGGAGAAAGGAATTTAATGGGGCCAGTGAAGAGCCTCCAGGCCTAAAGGAGACGGAGGTAAGGTGCAGGACATCCTGTGTTCGTTCACAAAGCAGGTGACCTGCTCAACCCGCACCAGAGGCCAAGCACGCGAGAGGCCTCTGCATGTAACTTCTTGGGAACCTGATGACGGAAGAGTGCTGAGTGCCGTCTACCTTGTTTGTGCTCTGTGACGGTCCCCTGGCTTCTCCTCGTAGGCGACGTTGTTCAGGTGCCTCAAGCACCTGGTGCGTGTCTTCAGGAGCACTCCACACCACAGACACAGCTGCCTGTGAGGGCCACCCCTTGTCCTAGTCACCTCTGTGTCCCTAGTTACTCATCACAACACCTACGACTTCGCAGAAGCACAAGAGTGTGCAGGGCAGATGTACATTGCATCTGGGGGCTGTGCGAACCCCCTTTTAGTCTCCAGAAGCCGAAAGGATAGAAAGATGCCAGAAACACACCTCACCCACAGACGCCCCACGCCCCAGTCTCTTACCTCTGGGGCGAGTCAGGGTCGAAGCAGGTCTTGAGCACGTCGGCCACCGCAGGGTCACAGCAGTCCCCGTCGTCGAAGTCGTTCAACATGTTGTTGCACTCCACATGGCAGAGCCCATCCCTGCGGTTCCAGGAGTAGCACCGGCCCTGCAGGCGGCAGTCGCCCCCGTCGTAGCCCGTGAGCGGGTGCTCGCACTCGGGGTCGCAGTGGTCGTTGCCGATCTTGCTGGGCTCACAGTTGACAAGCACGACGCGGTGGCGCAGGGTGGAGTTGTGGACCTGGTGGACGCTCAGCTGCCAGGTGATGTTGTAGCGGCCGAAGGCTTCGCTGAGCGCCTCGTGCTGCCGCCGGATCTGCGCATCACTCACAGTGGGGTTCAGGCCTTCGTCGTCACAGATGTTCACCACCTGGTAGCGGATCACCTTCTCCCCTCGCAGGGGCCAATGCCTGTTGTACTGGGAGATCAGCTCTACATTGTCACACGCTGTCTGCCCACAAAGTGGGGGCTGCAGGGGTGACAGAATCTCGGGCTCGGGCTCGACACCCTGGAGAACCTCAAGCCGCGGGTACTTGTCATCTCTGAAGGGGACCCACTGTTCTTCCAGGGGCTCAAAAGTGGCTGTCAGCATCAGGGTGGTCAACTCATCTGCCTGGCTTGGATGCTGAGGACTGTGCTGGAGGTGGCTTTGGGAGAGGGCCGTTGACCAGACGGCCAGTGTGCCCACATGTCCACGGAAATAATGCCCATTTCCAGAGCCGTCCCCCCCTAGGAGCAATGAACGGCAGGATGCCATGAACAGGCTGTTCAGGGGACCAAACTGGTCTAGACTGCTAGCCACCTGGGTGCCGTCCACATACAGGGCCATCCGCCGTCCGTCGTAAGTGGCTGCCACGTGCGTCCACGTGCCTGGTTGGTAGCGACTGTGGCCAATCACAATGGTGGCCCTCTTCACGCGGTCGGTGCGAAGGGAGAAGAAGAAGCGGGCGTCTTGCCTTCCCGTGGCCTTCTCTGAGCGGATACCCAGGGCCCAGCCCTTGTCACTGACAGTGTGGGAGCAGTTATCAAACACACCTGGGAAACAAGGAAGAATCGAGGGGAGAAATGCCAGGTACAAAGAGGGATGGAGAAAGGGGGAAGAAAACCCATGTGAATAGCCAGCATGTAGGTTTTTAATGGGAAAAAAATTAAGTGATACAAATTCCCCGCTCGAGATGCCTGTCCAGTACCCCTTATCACGCTGTTCTGGCAACTCTGTCCCTGACCTGAGGTTGCATCACACTGAACTCATTTGGGTATTTTTATACAAATGTTGCTTATGCTGACGTTAATCCACACCTTCTCTTCCTGGCCCTTGTCCCCTTCCTTGCCCTGGAAGCCACAAGGACAGTCATAGTTTTTACAAAAGATAATAATCTCCTGTCCCCTCAAAAAATCATTTTCTCTGCTGAATACTGAAATGATGATTCTCCTGGGGAAAACAAGGAGCTGATGAACCAGAGAGTCCCATCAGAGAGCAAGTGACAGCCCAGACGCCATTCCCAGCCCACTGTTCCCTCCAGTGGTTCTCTGAGGCCAAGGACACCCATCCACAAAGAACAATAGTTCCCCAGAGTGGGCAAAATGGCACTGCCCCACAGTCCTGGCCTGCAAACTCAGTCAAGTCAGTCATAACAATGACCATTTCATAGCCCCTGATGCTCACCGCAGTGCAGAGCTGAACTGGCCCAGGTAGATGAAGATGCTCACTGCCCCTCCCTTACCCCCTCGCCAATGCAGGCTCAAGACTTTTACATCCAGCTGAATAAACAAAGCAAGGAACGCTAAAGATAATTAGATCGTTAATAACTTGGCAACGGGTAAGAGCAATTTAGATGCAACATGACGTAGAAAGGGAACCCTGCAGGCAGTCTGGACGCCTTAGATGTTCCCACCTTTGGCTGTGAGCCCACCCTCTCCTCCCCAAGGGAATCTCTTCTAATGCACAGGTCTGTTCCCCTCATCCAGAGGATGTGAATAGAGAACTATTCAAGACTCCTCTCCCGTGAGATTGAACAGCCCCGTCTGCAGTTAGGCTGGGACTGTAGTCTGCTCACACAAACCCAGATTCCGCCGCAAAATGGAATCTATAACCAGGAAGCTCCAAGATTCACCCCTCACGGGAAGGAAGGGAGAATCCTGCTTGGTCACTGGAAGGGCCATTGTTCTACTAAACCACAAAGGGCTCACATTCCATCTCCCTGTCACGCTCCTCCTGGAAAAAGGAATTCCACTTGGAATCAGTGAATTCAGTTCCTCAGACATTTACTGACCCACCCGACATGGACGCTCCTCTGGTCTTTGCCCTTGAGAAGTCTCAGGGGAGGTAAGAAACACGGAAGATCACTTCAATATAATGTCAGAACCCAGGTCAACAGACATATAGGTGAGGGAGAACACAGCTGAATCTCAACCCACAAACCAGAGAGGACTTTGGAAGGGGACGAGACCCAAACCTACTCTTGAAGAGTGTGTAAGAGTTGGCCAAGAAAAAGAATCACAGAGAATCATTCCCCACAGTGGGAATGTTACAGGGTGCGGCCAAGGGGGGGACCCCAAATAGACATTTAAAATGGGGTCCAGAACTCAAGGTGTTCAGAAAATACTAGGATGTCCT
>PVIA01009841.1:0-49513 GCA_004024845.1 Tonatia bakeri | reverse complement strand
AAGCTTTAGGGAGGAAGGAGGAAATTTCAGTGAAGTTTTTGCACTTCATACTTTCATCCTTATTCCATTTCCAAATAGCCTAAATTGGAAACACCCGTGCTCTCACGTCTTGCCTAGAAATAGTAATAGCTGCTCTTTCTTGAGTATGTAGAATATGCCTAGAGCTTTGCACACAGTCAGTGGTAATATTAACTCCATTTCAAGATTTTTCTATCAATATCCCAAAGTTAGTTTATTTCAAACTTTTGCCCCTGTAGCTTTGGAAAAGATTTCTAGAAATGGGATTCCAGAGTCACATCATAGTAGGTTAGCCAATCAAAGGGGAAGAAGCAAGGCCAGGGTGCTCTTTGGAATGCCACTTACTTCTGGGTGAAACGTGCCAGGGGCATCTGTCCATTCATGTCTACATGCTCTGGGCTCATTTAACTCAGGTCCTGTCAGGAAATAGGAGGGCTAAGCCAAGACAAAAGATGTCCTCTTTTGTTCTTCCCAAACTGGCCTTCTTTGATTGATAATGCCTTGCCCCCACCTCTCCACATAAATGATAGATGATACATAGGTAGATAGATAGATCATTTAAATAGCTGATTATATCCAAAGTTTCATTTTCACCCCATGACTTCTTTCAGCCCTTGAAAGGAGTCACATCTTACCTTACCACTAGAATGGATTATGATTATTCATCAGTTGCCTAGAAAATAGTGGAATAATGTCTCCAAGGGAATTAAAGAAAGTAACTGCTAATCTAGAATTTAATGTTCAGCAAAAATAGTTTTGAAAAGTAAAATTGAAATAGGTACACTTTCAGACAAATAAAAATTGAGAAAATTTGTTACCAGCAAGCCTACACTAATATATTAAATAAAAGATGTTCTTTAGAAGAAGTAAGAGGAAAACTTGAAGTTGCAAGAAAGATTAAAACATATTTAAATGTGAATCTATCTAAAAAAATGTCTCTAAAAATAATACTAATAATGACTTGAGGTATTGAAATGTAGAAACAAATGCATAGCGTGAATAGCATTGAAGTATGTAGGGAGATAAATAGAATTGAGAGTTTCTATGGCCCTCACATTGTCTGGGAAATGGTAAGAGTATTTATTTGTATTAAATCCTAAGTCATGGGTACATGTGGTAATTTCTAAGGTAACTACTAAACTAAGAAACTAACGTACTACTGCTAGGCTAGTGAGTGTGTGAAACCCAAGGCATTACTACTACTACTACTACTACTACTACTACTGCTAGGCTAAAAGGGAGAAATAGAATGAAAAATTATCAAGCACCAAACAGAGGAAGAGTAGGTAAAAAATAAGTAAGGGGGAGTGTGGAAAGCAAGTAGTAAAATGCTCTATTTAAGTTAACATGTATAAGCAGAAAATGATATTAAATGTAAAGTGACTATATGTCAACTAAATAATTGTACATGAGATTTAGATATTACACGGTGATAAAAAATAAATTCATGGGAAATATATAATTTAAAAAATATATGCATCTAGTCACATATCCTTAAAATGCATGAAATAAAAATTCATGGTCATAAGAAGAAAAATACACAAGTCCACAATCATAGTGGTAGAGTTTAATACATTTCTCTTAATAACTGAGAGAACAAGTAGATAAAAGTACATTTTTGAAAGATTTCAACAACATGATTAACAAACATGATCTGATTCGCACATATAAAACATACCTAGCACTAGCAGAGTATTTACTCTATTTAGTGACATAAAATGTTCAAAAAACCATAGACCAAAGCAATTTTAAAGGAGTCACATCATATAGAATGCAATCAAATGAGAGATCTGAACAACAGAAATCCTAAAAACTTCACATATGCTTGGAATTCACAAAGAAGAAATGACAATGAAAGATTTTATTTTATTTTTATTTTTTAAATTTTAATTATTATTTAATTTAATTTTAATTATTTACTTTAACTGTTGAAGTAGTTTTCTGCCTTTTACTCCCATCCCAGCACTCCCCCCAGCTTTCCCCACCTCCCTCCCATTTCCATCCCCCTTGTTATTGTCCATGTGTCCTTTATACTTGTTCCTGCAAACCCTTCCCCTTTTCCCCTGAAATTCCCTCCCCTCTTCCCTCTGGTGACTGTCAGCCTGTTCTCTATTTCAGTGTCTTTGGTTATATTTTGCTTGTTTGTTTTGTTGATTAGGTTCCTGTTAAAGGTGAGATCATATGGTATTTGTCTTTCACTGCCTGGCTTATTTTGCTTAGCATAATGCTTTCCAGTTCCATCCATGCTGTTGCAAAGGGTAGGAGCTCCTTCCTTCTTTCTGCTGCATAGAATTCCACAATCAAAGATTTTAATATACAGAGTGGGGCAAAAGTAGGTTCACAGTTGCGATTATGCAAAACAGAGTTTATTCTTGTTTTATTAGTTACTGTCACTTATTAGTTATTGTATTAGGATAGAAAAGATGGAAAAAATTAAGCAAAATGTCAAGAGTAGTCATTTATGACTGGGTGGAAAGAACCTTGGATTTTTTCCTAATTTTTCTATTTTTGTGGTTACATTTAATAAGTATTATTTTTCCATGAAGAAAATATATTACATTTATGGACAGAAATATATGGAAGTCAACATAATTCTTTCCAAATGCAAAAATTTGTTCTGAGTATAAGTTTGCTGGTCTAAGTGAGATGTTCACTTTGTTCATAACCCATTATCCTTAGTGGCTTTACTTTTCTGAAGAATGGAAAAAATCTGTTTGATATTTTCACTATTCTCACCTTGAAGACAAATAAACCAATAACAGCTAACTCAGGTGGGTAGAAAAGGGAAGATTCTAAAAAGAGGAGCATTGCTTTTCATGTCGGGACTTTATGTTCTCAATCAATTACTGTCTGCAGTTTCACTGTTTCCTTCCCTGTTGCTCTCCTATTACTAAGCAACATATTTATGGGAGCCACGCTCTCTCGCTCATCAAATCGATGACAACATGCCCCATAACAGAAGATCCATCAGGCCGGTTCAGTTTCCATAGCACTTGCCAGCACATAGGAAGCTGTGTGGTGACTAAGCTTACCAAGTAGCTTCTTGCACATTCTCCCAGAGATCTCACTGACGCTTACAAGTCCTGAAGGAAAACACACTCTCCTCTCCCCATCTGAACTCACAGGGGCCCACAGTGGCACCGTGATGACTGGGGGATGGAAGTATGGCTGGAACTTGACATAAAACCAGGACATCACCCTAAGTATTTTGAAAGATCATTTTCTTGACTTTGGGTGGTGAATACACAATGCAATATACAGATGATGTATTATAAAATTATACACTGAAACCTGCATAATTTTTAACCAATCTCACTCCAATACATTTGATAAAATTAAAAAAAAGAAAGAACATTTTCTTTGAGTGAATATGTGTCCTGTGACCCATTGATGGAGAGAGCTCAGGACTATTCCGACATAAACAAACCATCAGGAGGTGGCAGGGCTACAGATCAGCCAGACCCAAGGTCGACTCCAGCTTCCACCTAAGATTATGGTAAATAGATTTTAAATCTCTTTGAGCCTTAGTATCTTCATATGTAGCAAGGGAGATAACAAGGTTGTCTTTGAAAATTATGAGGTGCCTGGTATTTAACAGGCAATTAATAAAATCTTATTTCTTTTCCATGGCAATTCAGGATGTTTCATGAAAAATCACAAAAAAGACCAGCCAACTGTGCTAGATAGAACCAGAGGATTTTTGTGTGTGCGTTAGGAGTGGTGGTCAGAAAGAATTATATGTGATGCTGTGGATATATAATTAGAGGTGGGAACTGAAACCTACAAGATCCCAGAGAGAGGTTTCTAGACTCTCTGTGTAAAAGTTATAATGAAAGAGAAACAATTAGCCAACTCGTTTAAAAGGTCAGCTGAATCCAGTTATAGGCTTATGATATATTCTAGTTGAAAGATATTTTGATATTGTGTCCAGTTTTCTCATCTTCCAAGTAAAAATAAAACAAACTGTGCCAAGGTTCAGAGAAGAGAAGCTAATGTCCTGAGGTCACATGACATTGTGGGGAGCAGAAATGGGACTGGGGCACTCCCAGTCCCCTGTTTCTGGAAAGTAGGGCTCTCCTTGCCCCCTGAGATACTGCTGACCCTTCTTGGAAATGCCTGTGTAAATAGACCCAGTGCTAGATGCTGGCAAAGCAAGGTGTGGGCCCACCCTCAGTGCAGTGCCAGAAAGAAGGCGAGGACAGGAAGATGAATGGGGGGCGCCACAGGTGGGAGGATGGCACCACTGCAACGCCAACCTATCATGAACATGGAAGGAAGCACACACACACATCCACACATAAAAATTTCTTTATAAATGGACCATTTTCAAGCAATCTGCACAGAATTATATAATTTTAAAAAGAATAGAACGTAGAGTTTTTTTTCTGCTAAGATGTGTGCAGATGTGTGCATATGTAGAAGAAGGCTGGTGGGGTTTTTGCCTCTTCCTCCTCCTTTTCCTCATCTCAGCAGCACCTGGATGGCGGTTTGAAAACATGATAGTCAACTCTGCTGTAGTCCCACTTCACTTTGTGTCAGAGAACCCAATCCAAGTTCATACAGAGATTGGGTTCTGAGTCTCTTAATACATTGGTCTAGGGCTCTGACTCCTGCCTGTCTCCCCTATGGTCTCTGGCACCATCCCAAGTTCATCATCAAGCAGATCCAAAGTGCCTCACACTTACCAAACATGCCGAGCAGAGTGGTGGGGTTAGAATAGGCAATAGAACAGATCGGGAGAAGGAGTGTGGTGTATGGCCAAAGGGAAAAAAAAGAGATGGAACAAATATGAAGCACAAAGTGTGTGTGCTATTGGATTTTCCTGCAAATCTGCCACATGCTTATGTTTAGCACTGAGCAAGTCCTAATGCCACTATTTTATCAACTCACGAATCAAAAGGAAAGACTTCCTTACTCTCACAGATGCCGAAGATTGATCACTCTCCGAGCATGCGGGCCAACAGATGACAGGTACTCCCTCAGGCTGAAGGGTTTTTGGAAGCAGCGGCAGTCAGTGTGCACGGACGTGGTTACTGAAGTTGGTTGGAATGCAGAGCTATTGGGATCGTTACCACGGGAAGCAGCTGCTACCGAGGAAACTATTGACCTGTCTGTTAAAAATATCCTAATCAGTAATTGGCTGCTTGGGCTCATTTAAGTCTCCATATTACCATGGACCAATGGCCTTATTATAGCTGTTCTGAGAATAAGACTAACCCGGCTTTGACATTCACAGCCCTAACCTAACTGTTCACACAGCTAGCTTTTGGGACATTCTTTTGTTATCTCTCCAGGCTTTTGACTTTCCAACTCTGGGCTCCACACCTAATGTTTCTGATGTGTGTATATTTTATTTTCTAGAAAAGCTCTAAATATTTACTGGCATTTAGCATCAAAAGTATTTAAAGGAAACGGTCATCGCGGTGATGCTGCATCACCAGAGAGGACAAGAAAGTAGATGTTCGATTCTGGAATCTTGCCTTAATTCTGCCTTAGTAATCAGGAGAGCTTGGGGTATTATCTGTTGAAATACAGTCACTAAATCTTGTTCCAAACCCACACCATCTGTGTCTGTCAACCAGTTTCCACTTATCTTCATCTTTTGTTGCTTCTCTTATGAAAAGTTATGTCTAAGTTCTGGAGTCTGTCGTCTTCCCTCTCAAAGCCTATTTATCCTTCATATTTTTAGGTAAACTTAACAAGCATGGCGATCTGGCTCCCTGACACACTCAGAAGTGCATTAGAAATGGAGCACGTGGCGGGACGGTGCCTGCAGACAGCAATGCAGGGAAGATGAGATGCACATCTGTGAGGGTCAGTAACTCTGCTCACAGATGTGGTTTTTCAGTTTACTAAGGCTGTCATAACAAAGGTCCACAAACTGAACAGCTTAAACAATAGCGATGTATTGTCTGTAGTTCTGGAGGTGAGAAGTTTCAGATCTAGAAGTTTGAGATCAGCATGAGCGTGCTCCCTCCGAAGGTGCTAGGAAAGGTGTGTGCCCTCTTCTCTGCTAGCTCCTGGTAGTTCCTTAGTTTGTGGCTGTATAACTTCAGTCTCTACAAGGTAGTCTCCTTATGTGTGTATTTGTATCCAAATCTCCCCTTTTTAGAAGGACATCGGTCATATTGAATTAGGAGACCACCCTATTCACATATGACCTCACTGTGCCTTAATACATTTGCAACATCCCTATTTCCAAATAAGGTCACATTCTGAGGCTCTGGGGGTTAGGACTTCAATATAGGAATCTTGGTGCAGGGGTGCAAATTCGACCCATAAAAGACCTCAATAGATTCTGAAGCTCTGATGATGGAATCACATCACAGAAAAATCCATAATAAACTTAAGCCAAGATGAGGTTAAATGAGAGGAAAGATGAATTAGTCAGTCCTTCTAACTATGTAATTCAGGCTCATTGATTAATGGCTCTGAGCCTTTTTTTAATCTAAAAGAAAATAATGAAAACTTTTCTTGCCTTAAGATGGTTGGAATCAAAATATTTGTGAAAGCCACATAAAATGTTAAACTCTATTCATATAACATATAAACTATTCACAGTCTACTTAGAATTACTATTATAATAATTTATAAAAATAGAAAAACCTTGCAGTGTAGGTTTGCTTGTTTCTTATTATTCTTCATGCTATAGTTGTCAAATATAGTACATTTTTATATATTATAAATCAGACAAGGCAATCTTATAAATTTTAAACAGTTAGGTTAATTTTAAATAATTTAAGAGAAAAATATCTATTATATTTACCCAAATATTTATCATTTCTAATGCTGTCCCTATACCCTTAAAATCTGAGTTTTTCTCTGGCTATAATTTTCCTTCGTTCTGAGGGGTTTCCTTTAGCACTTCCTGGGGAGTACATCTGTTTGGTGACACATTCTTTTAGTTTTGTTTTATTTGAAATATCTTTATTCTGTCAAAACTCTCACTGGATATAAAATTTTAAGGTACCAGGGGTTTCCCCCTCTCCCCACTTTCAGCATTTTAGAAGTATCTTTCACTGTCATCTGGCCTCCATGGTTTCAGATGAGCAGTAAGCAATATTTCAAGTCATTCTTTTGAATGTAATTTGGCATTTTTCTCTTGCTGCTCTTAAGATTTTTTCTTTATCTCTGATTTTCAGCAGTTTGACTAAGACCTGCCTAAGCATTTAAAAAAATTCTTTTTCAGAGTTTGCTGAGATGCCTGATTCCTCAATTTTATCATTAATTCTGGGACATTTTCAGCCATTCTGGGAAGGTTAGGTTGAAAAGGAAATTAGAATGGTTTAGAAGGTAAAGACTGGTAGAGCTATCTGGGGAAGTCATCTATATAACATGTGGAAGTTAGAATCCTTGGGAGCTAAGTGCAGACATACCAGTGAGCCCCAGTTAAGACTCTGTGGCCCTGGCCAGTGTGGCTCAATGGGTTGAGCACTGGCCTGTGAACCAAAGGGTTGCTGGTTCGACTCATGGTCAGGGCACATGCCTGGGTTGGTGGGCCAGGTCCCTGGTTGGGGGTGTTCGAGAGGCAACTGATTGTTTCTCTTATACATTGATGTTTCTCTCCCTTTCTTTCTCCCTCCCTTACCCTCTTTCTGAAAATAAATAAATAAAAATCTTCAAATACATTAAAGTAGAACTGTTTAAAAAATTAAAAAAGACTATGTAATTTCACTCTCAAGCGGTGATGATAAGCATCTTTGTCAGGAAATATGAAGGGTTGCTGCAAGGACTAGGGATTTATGTTGCGTGAGAGCATCCTAGCTGGGCCTGAGGACATGCAGAAATGCCTAGGAATGCAGACACTGGTGGGGACACCTGCCTGAGAGCATTTGATTGTCAGTTAAATCTGCCTAGTGCTGTCTCCTCCTCCTCAAAGGGTGGCCAGTGGTTGAGTGAGTCTGCAAGGCATCCTGAGCATGTGTCAGTGGGTGGTTCTGATTGTAAAGACATATGAAGTGTCATCAGTGTTTTTCAGAAGCCTTTACTAGCATGATACAGCCTAACGATTCCGAGTCTCACTCACTTGAACCATGAGCTACTGAACAAAGGCTTGTATTCACTCTCAAATGTCTCTGGTACTGCTTTTTCTCTCCTTTCTCTGGAATCTGTGAACTAAACCAAATTAACTCTATGAGAAGTGAATAAAGTATGAGTTTTAGTCACAAGGGAGCTCTGAGTAAAGGGTGATGGCTTTCTTATGTCACAAGCAACAGCACTCACACCTAAGGCTAAATATTTCAAATGGAGAACATTCATGCTCCCCTCAAGTTTTCAGTATTTAGTGAAAATCCAACAAATCAAACAAGTTCCTGCTATTGAACCAGACCCCCTGTCAGAGTCACAGCTTTACCTTTGCAAATTATTGACATCAGTGGAAAAGTCACTGGTGTGTGATTCAGACTGTCTGACTATAATTCATCATGAATGAGTTTTATTTCACAGATTAAATGCCACACTGTCTTGGGAATGTTGGGGCATTCAACCCAGATTCCACCTAGAGTTGTGTGGGTTTAAAGGCAAATTCAGAACAACATTTTCTTCCATCATCAAAGTGTCTAAGAACTCTAGAAAAGAGTTTTTGCTCAAAAAACTCTGTGGTTACCAAAGACAAAGGACTCTGAGGTCATTTTTTGTTTATGATCTGAGCATATGGGTCATTGGACTAGAGAATCAGGCAACACAAACTCCAATAAAATTCTGGGTTTTGCGTAACCAAAATTTCACAGTAAAAATGTTCAGTTCTGGTAACAGTGTCTAAGTAATTCAGACCAACCTCTCACTAAGAACTAAAAGAAAGCATTTTAAAGAGTCTGTTTGGAGGCAGCAGAAAACTAACCACAGTGAAAAGTTATAGGTTCAAGATCTGGGAGAAGAATGAAGCAGAAAGAAGACAACCCAGCACTTGGGGCTACTTTTCCAAAGGGTCAGCACCATTCGAGGAAAGGCTGTAATTAATTTTTCAACCAGTCTAACAGCAATGGGTGAAAGCTCTTCACCCAGCATCTTTCTCTCTCCATCCCCTTCTGATTCCTTTGGAGAACTTCCCATCCACTCCATGTACAACTAGTGCGGGTTTTAATCACAACTTCCAACAGGGTAGGCCTATGGCTCAAGCTGGGTGCAATCAAATAACATGCCACCTGGAAGAATAGCATTAAGATAGATAATAAGGTTGAGAACAGAAATTTGAAGAAGTCCAACTCTCGGAGATAGCTAGGAGAAGGGTACTAGAAAAGGAGTCAGTCAGCCAAAGTGTAGTCAGTAAGATTAGGAGTGGGAGGTGTCATGAAACCCAAGAGAGGGGAGTATTTCCTGAAAGCCAGACAGGTCAGCTATGCCAGATGTTACTGACAGGTCAAGGTGACAACTGAAATGTACCCATTACATATGGTGGCATGAAAGTTGTTGGTGACTTTTGATAAGAAAAATTTCAAAAAAGTGGTAGAGAAACCTATTTATCTAGGGAAGAGGAGAGCTCAACATTCAATACATTTATTTTTATATTAGGTAATTGGCCCAATGTGGCTCTTTTTTAGCTCAAAGCACCAACTCAGAATCCAGACAAAATTGTGAGCTCAGCAGTCATATATCATACTTAGAAGCCCTTTTAGCATGGAAGTGCCCTGCAAGAGCAAAACGTGTGAGTGAGTAGATGAAAATGAAATCAAAGGAGAGATTAAAGTGAAATAATCAAAGTATTTAAAGTGTCCAAAGTCACACAGCTGGAGGTAACTAGAAAGAGATCAAATTCAAATCTGTTTCACCAACAGGACTCCAGGGTCTAACACCTCCCCGCTTCCTGGGACACCTGCCCAGGGAGCGCCCCTCTGCTCCCTGCCTGTCACTGCTCCTCACTTCCCCCAGGCTCACTCTAGTGTTCAAGGCCAGCGCAGTGCAGTGAGAGGCTCTCAGCCTTCCCTTTGTTTGGTTAACACAGCTCTGTCTTCAGAAACAGCTGAAATGCCATCGCCTTCAAGTAGCTCTCTTTGATCCCCTCTAATTGTGCTCAGCATGGCACTGTCATAACTGTAATACCATATTCCATTGTGTGGATTTTCATGAGTGTATCTTCCCCATAACATGGAGACAATGTTGGTTTTCACTCTCCATTGTCATCTTAGCATCTAGAACAGTGACCAGCATGTAGCAAGTCTTGGTAGATCTTTGTTGAACAGATAAAGGAATGTTTGGGTGTGAGAATCTGCTCGGGGGATCACTTCAATAGTCTCCTTATTGATTGATTTCCCTAGTGCAGTGCTCCAGGACACCCTGTGTGCCTTTGAATGTGGGTCTGTGTTGTATGAAGACCTGGCAAGACAAGAGGGAATCAGGGGATGCCTTTGATTGAATTCTTTTTTACAGTGTAACATATTGCCCATTTTTCTTCAAAGGTTCTAACATAGTGATCCTAGTCTGGGACTATGCATTATTAACAAAATTTCTTCTTAAGACAAAGAGAAAGATGGACTCATTCCTTATTAAGATTGAATTATTGAAGTGAAATATTAAAAAATTTAATTATTAAGCATAGGTCTTTGGAGATTAGATAATCTATACTTTATAATATAGTGAAAATGCTTTGCAAACTATATATTCTATGTCTATCAACAGTTCAGTCATGGAAAAGCAAGACAGTGCTTTCAAGTTGGGGTAATTATAAATACATCTGCTATAAATGTTCCTGTGCATTCCTGTCTGTTTGTGTGCACATACATTCTCCGGTCGTTTGGGTACATACCAAGAAGTATGATTGCTGGATCACACGGTAAGGGTACATTACATTTTGTAAGAGACTGTCAAGCTGTCTTCCAAAGGGGCTGTGCTACTTTGCACTGCCCTCAATAATGAGTGAGAGTTCCTGCTGTTCCACATCCTCTCCAGCATTTGGTGCTGTTGGTGTTTGGGGTGTTGGCCATTATAATGGCTGTGTGGTGGTATCTAATTGTCTTAGTTTGCAATTCCTTGATGACATATGATGTTGAGCATCTTCTCATATGCTTATTTGCCACCAGTGTCTGCTCAGGCCTCTTGCCCACTTTTAAATTGGGTTGTTTGTCTTATCGTTATGTGTTCCTTGTCAATTTTAAATATCAGTCCTTTAATGGATATATGTGCAAATATTTTCTCCCAGCCTCTGGATTGTCTTTTTGTTTTCTTAACATATTTGTTTTTTTTTAACCCTGATGGAATTTTCTTACTCTTTTTCAGATTCATTTCGTTTATTGTAGCTTCATGAGTCAAATGTTTAACTCATTGCCTTTATTTGCTTCTGTTTGAACATGAAAATATGCATGCTTCTCTACTTTCTTCTTGGTATGCTGTTGGCTGAATTCTCATATTTCTTTATTAACTAGGGTTTTAAAAATAATGATGAAAAGTGATAGACACATGGAAATTTCAAAACAGTAAAGTGGGATAACAAATTAAAAGGAGACACATCCTACACAATGAGAGGGTACATCCCCTCTCATTATTAAAATTAAATAACTGGGGATGTCCACCTCTGGATGTGATGCAGTGGCTTGCAACAGACTGATGTGCCCTAGACCAGTGACAGAAGCCAGATAAAACACAAAGTTCCATCTGTTTGGAGACCACAGGGAACTGCTGAGGCCAACAGGACTGCAGGGGCCAACATTCTGGAGAAAGGGAGCTGCAGTTTGGTGAGCAGACATTCCAGAGCTGCTCTGCTTTCAGGGAATTTGCTCCGTCTTGGCCCCAGTCCAGGCAGAAGGCAGAGAAAGCAAGAGAGCCACTGTTCAGAGTCAGGGGAGCAAGCAGGATTTCTAGCAATCTCACAGACCTGGGAAGAAGAAGAGGGGCTTGGAGCAGACAAACAGCCATAAGACCCCATGGGAGGAGCCTGTAATTCGAAGGAGTCTGATGCTGTTGGCTCACCTGGAGACGGTGGTCGCACTTTTCAACAGTGCAGGGAAGCGATCAGTATAAGACACCAGGAAGAAAGACAAAGGGAAAAGCAGGAGTTTCTGCATTTTTATGGTACTGAGAGAATAAAAATCTGAGTTCAGACCTGACCTTGGGAGAGAGGACCAATGAACAACACTGGAGCTCAACTGGAATCCCCCAAGGGCCACACCCTAGAAACAGGGATGGGTGTGGGGAACCAGAGGTAGACCGACTTGTGTAAAGAGTGCAGCCCGACCTTGAATGAGCTCAGTACCTTACGGTGTGAAGGTAATCCATCACCTTACCATCTGTTTACCAGGGAAAAGGCTGAGCCTTTTTGAAGAACAAAAACATCATTCAGACTTTCTATAGTTTGACGCACAATATGTAACACTCAACAAGAACTTACGAAGCCTTCCTAAGAAACTGGACCAAGCTAAAAACAAACAATGCAAGCAGCTTCTCAGATGAGACAGTTACTGGAGCTATCAGAGAGGGACTTTGAAATACTTTATTAAAAAAAACATGTTTAAGAAAAGAGAATTTCACAAGAGAACTGGAATAGGTAAACAAGAATCAAATAGAAATGCTAGAATTAATAATTACTGACACTACCCTACAACCCAAGAATTCTACCCCTAAATATACACTCAGCAGAAACTTGTCCACATATTCACTTAATAACTCCAAACTTGAAACCAACCAGTGTCTGTCATCAGCGAATAAATAGACAAGCTGTGGTCCATCCATACAATGGAATACCACTCAGCAAAAAGGGGAAAGAACTATACCGATCCATTCAGAAAACCAAGCTCTTTCCACATCCCCTCCATTCCTCTGCCAAACCTGTCCCTCCTTCATTTTTGCTTAGGGCAAAACTCTTACAGTCATCCTTGACTAATCTGGTCCTCACATATATACTCAGGTTGGGTCTACTTTCAAAACATGCTTATTTCAAAAATATCAATTTCTAAAAGATTAAAATCTGTATGCAATCACTTCGTGACTTCCCATCCTAGCACACCAGTATAAACCATCATTATTTCCCTGCTGGAGTCTTCAGGTAGGCTTCCTGCATCTGTACGTGCATCCCTACCACCCCCAGATGTGGGCCTTCTGAAATGTGCATCCAATCATTTACCTCCCCTGTTCATGACCATCCGGTGATGTTCTTTTCACAAAGAATCACGTGCTAACTTACGAGGTCTCAGTCCCCTCTCCTCTTCCCTTGCCAAGCTCCACAAGTACAGGTCTCCTTACTCCCCAGATTCTCTCTCAGGAATTTGCCTTTGCTCCCTATGACCTTCTCAGAATTGCCCTTGAGCCTCTTCACCTGGAGATGCCTGGGAGGTTAATCCCTGCCCCCAGGTGGCCAGTGACTGACAAAGGACCACAAAACACCGTGCCCCTGCCTCAAGGAGGGGCAATGCTGGATGAAATACGCACTCCAGAGCTGGCTGAGGAGGAGGCCCTGGCTGGGCTTTCCCTGGGACCACAGGGCAGCTCAGCTCCTTCTCCTGAGAACATCCCCCAATAAACCATGTGAGTCCAAATCCCTGTCTCAGGCTGCTTCTCAGCAGCCTGGCCACAGGCAGAGGGCTCCTGCGGAGAAGGTGCAGTAATTTGGCTAAAGAAAAAGGCTTCAATATACAACTTCTTGTGCTACTTGTGTGACAGTTGCCCACTCCTTACAAGTGTCCAGTGGAGCCTTACAGGTTGTAGAATATTAAAACCTGGAATCTGCACTAAGCCCACTAGTTAATGAATAAAATTTTAAAAGAAACTGATGCAGCATGGGTAAAGCCTAAACTCGCAGAAGCCACTGCAACCAGGGCAAAGGCCTTGGCACATTGTCACCACGGAGAGGTAAAAGTTCCGAAAACCAAGCCGAAACAGATGACACCAACATAAGAGGACTGCAATTCTTAGGGCAAAAGGTATCCCCACACCCAAAAAGTAA
Source organism: Tonatia bakeri (assembly GCA_004024845.1). Taxonomy (NCBI): domain Eukaryota; kingdom Metazoa; phylum Chordata; class Mammalia; order Chiroptera; family Phyllostomidae; genus Tonatia; species Tonatia bakeri. The sequence continues at coordinate 35,625 of PVIA01009841.1, read as the reverse complement.
GGAGTAGTTTCTTCAAGCACCTCCTGTGAGTAATTCTACATTTGAGGGGGTTGACAGGAACGTTCCAGGGAAAAGGCCAAGTGTGCCAAAGCAGAAAGACACAGAGTCTGTCTACATCTCATCCTGAGCACGGGGACTGAATCTCTTGGTGACAGAACTTTCATCAGCCAAGGGCAATCTGGGAACCTCACCCACGCAAGCCATTAGCTGTAGCGCTCACAGGAGTTGGGGGTGGGTATGCTGGGCGGTAAGGAGAATTCAGTACAGCCTCGACAGGGTCTTCTGTACCTGCCCCCATCAAATGCTGCGGAGAGAGTGGAATATACCGTATTTTACTGTGTATAACCCGCTTCCTCGTTTTTGTGCGCACTATACATGGGATTATTATACCCGTTATTATACTCATGGTATGTAATCATTATGCCCCATGTATAATGCGCATCCTTATTTTTCCCTCAAAAATTTGGGCAAAAGTGTGCATCACACATGGCAAAATATGGTGAATTTCTGAAAGAGACATAAGGAGCCAACTTCTCGCACATCCCTAGAAAGCATATCAAGCAGGCCACTGACTGCCCTGAGGGTGGGCATGTGTTTGGAGACGTTTCCTTGTAAATATCCAATCCCTTCTCCTTGGGTTTCCCATGACCAGAGTTGCTCCCCTTTATCCCCAAATTGGGGCTGTCTTAAACTTCTTACTCTTACTCACCCAGCATGAGTTCAACAAGGACATTTGGAGGACTGTCCTCGCCAAGGACCCCTGGAGCGCCAGGCTGAGCTGCCTGTCCTCCCAAGCTTGTTTGCCAACCTTCTCAGCCCTGGTCACGTAGACTCTATAGGAGCTTTGCTGTAAGTCATAACTTGAGCTGAACTTCCTGGTGAGTCAGTATCAGCTCCCTGCCTTCTTTCTTTCAGTTTAATTTTATTTGAATCCAAGTCATACACTTGCACAGATTTAAAGGCCAGTGTCCCCAAGAGTCTCCCTCCTGAGATGTGCGTGTCTGACACCGGAGTTCCCATACCGGACAGGTCCATGAAGTAGCATCACCAGGAACACAGGCTTAACTCCTTGGTACAACATCTCACCCCATCCTCAGCGGGGCAAGCTTTCCAGAAAGTAGAGCTCTCTTCTCCTGCCAGGATGTCTCAGGCTGCATGTGCTTGGGGGACCAATCTGGCGGGTGGGTTCTATTAGCTTATATGCAAACTGTCAGTGAATCCTTTTCAGCTGCACTCCCCTCCCTGACTTGAATGTCCCAAATGAACTTGTGTCTCTAATGACTGCATCTTCCTTGGTTTGTGTCCTGGGAGTTTCTTCTTGCCCTCACCGTCTGCAGCACTGGGTTTAAACTTTACTTGGTTAGCCAAGTCAGTTACCAGGTAACCATTTCACTTTCAGCCTTTCAAAACTCATGGAAATTTATGTCATCTTGGGTTTTGTTGGACTCACTTCCTGTTCTTTTTGTTCATATGAGCGGATGGCTTTTTTATTCTTTAAATCTCACTTTAATGGGGTTTGGAAGGAAATAGGCATATGAGCTTGGGCTCAGGCTGCTGGATTCTGGTTCAGCCCTTTCAGGATTCTGTCTGTCAGTTGGTCTTCCTCCACAGACTCCTTGCTCACATCTGTGATAATTATCCAGAGAGCCTGAGGTGTTATTACAGCAAAGATAGGATTTTACTTTTTCCCTTCAAACAAAAACCCAGGGGGAACGAATAAGGCAAAGTCTGAGATGGGAGAGGCACAGTAAGTTTCACCACACTCCTGCCCTGTCCAACCCAGCATCCTTTTGTGGAGCACGGGAAAGGCCGTGGGTGCTGGCACTGCCCCGCCTCCCCATGCCAGGTACCAGACTACACATTGGCTCTTCTGAAAGCCATTAGAGTGCAGGATGCTGCCAGTCTAGACTTTCCTCTGTTCAAATCTCGGCCGTGAAAGACTGCTTCTGTTAATTTGTGTTGTCAACTTTGACTGCATCCTTAAATTTACAAAGAGCTTGTTCAGAAATAGAGATAATCTGTCACTTTTTGTTGGTCAACAAAAACACATGAGTCTTGCCAAAGAGCATCCTTTGATTGTGCTATTGTCTGGGTCCAGTGTCCAGACTGCAAATTTCCTTGAAAACAGGGTCCTGTTTCCAGCTTGGTTAATTTCTAATTCTGAAGTGTGATTCCATGAATGACCATTAGGGTGTGCAAGAATTGCAGTGTAAGGCCCTAGCAGGGGTGTCCAACCTGCAGCCTGTGGGCTGCATGAGGCTGTGGATGGCTATGAATGCAGCTCAACACAAAACTGTAAGCTTACTTAAAACCTTTTTTTTTAATCCTCAGTTTTTGTTTGTATTTGTGTATTTAATGTGTGGCCCAGACAACTCTTCTTCTTCCAGGGTGGCCCAGAGACTCCAAAAGGCTGGACACCCCTGCAAGGATGACACCCAGACCTTTTTCATTTAATGGGCAAAATGGACTTTTTCTTACTATTTTTAGGAAAACTTATCAAACCACTGTACATTTAAAAATGTTGAGCAGATCACAAAATACAAACAAAGAAATAAAAAGGGAAAAACTAATAGCTAGGCTACTGATTTATGTTTCAGTATGAAATCCATTCCACTTTTCCGTTCAACAAATATCTATTAAGCACCTACTATGCACCAGGCACTGTGCCAGATGTTGGGGATTCAGCAATGAGCATGCATTTATGTGTGCCTCACGGGTACTCATCTTGCTTTCTCTCTTTCCTATGGCCTAGCTGTAAGAATTCTGAATTCACCCACAGACTTCCTGCAGAAGGCATTAGAATATTTTAGGGGAATTTTAGACTAAAGATCAGAGAAGACTCCTTTGTCTTAGTTAAGCACCAAAGGAACTAATAGGTTCCTTTAGGCAGGTCACAAGGACAAGGCTTAGAACTTTAGAGATGTCAGTCAGAAGAGGTTTTAGACAAAATTCAATACTTTTTCTACTCAAGATATCATTGGGTAAAAATTGAGGCTACCTTCCATTTCTCTCCACTCTCTGCTGGTGATGCAACCATTTTTTAATTGTTTCAAAGGGCAAACATCTAGGGATCACCCTGACCCCCAGACTTAGCAGGAGGTGATAAAAATTTCATCCACCATGAAGCCCCACTGACCTAACTTGGTCAGCACTTCTCCCCTGAGATCAACTGCTTTCCTCCTTTAGACCCAACATGACTGCTGGTGGTGATACCAAACTCCAGCTTCTCCTTCTTCATTGGTGACTGTCTACTCCCTAAAAGGTATTTCTAAGTAGCAAGCAAGCAAAAATGTTATGTAGAGGTGCAAGAACACCATGTTCATTCACTCTCTTCCTTTGTGGTAACATAAAATTAATCTCAAGGAACTGGAGCAATTTAGTCACTGCTGTATTTTGCTCTCCTGTTGACAACTTGCCATACCCTGTGTTCTCACGTCCCATTGCCACATGGCAAATAGTCAAGAAGCCCTCTGGGTGTGAGAGGAAGGCTGTGCTGGGATCCCGGGTATATGCTCGCCTCCGCATCAGCTTTGGTGGGAAATACAAGGTCTGCCCAGGAAGTATCCAGCCATGTAATATGAGAAATAGAGACATTTATTGAAGAAGATACAAGAAACATTGTACACAGGACAATGACGCCTCAGTCCCCTTCAAAGCAGGCACCCTGGGACCTCATACATTTCTCCTAATTGCTATCAACTGCCCCATCACGTTTCCCTGAATCTCATCGATGGTCTGAAATCTCTTCCTTCTCAAAGGTGATTTTAGTTTTGGGAAGAACCAGAAGTCGCAGGGTGCCAAATCTGGGCTGCAGTGGGGTTGAGTCACCTGGGTGATTTGATGTTTTGCCAAAAAACTCTGCACCAGACATGATGCATGAGCAGGTGTGTTGTCATGATGAAGCTGCCAGTTACCAGTTGCCCATAGCTGCGACCTTTTGAATCACTCAAATAGTTTCATGGAGGAATGTTCAATCTTAACGCAAAATTTGATGCAGATTTGTCGCTCTACTCACTCAGTCACTTTGACTGTGATAGCCTAGTACACCTGCTCACTCAATGGCGTCTACCACCCCCAATGACTAACAGAGTGAAGTCATCATTGTTCACGCATGTGCACTCCAGTCCACTCTCCCCGGCTGCCAGGTTGCATAGATGCCATGCAAACCATTCTCATTATATTAACAATGGTTGGACTTTTTCTACACAGACCTTATATCACTGAACAGTGTGTTTTACTAATTCCAGCACTGGGAAGAAGCTGATTCACTTTCCCAGTTCCAGTGCAAAAATACCTATAAGTATATAAATAACAAACAAATAAATAACATACTACACCAGGAACGAGCAAAGATGACCAGGGCAGGCGGAGCCACGGACAGATATTGGATGAGAACCACGTGGTGGAGAAGCAGCTCCCAGAAATGGGGCGTGTTCCCAGAAGAATGGGCACGCTGTGAGGAGAAAGCAAGAGTTGTCCACTGTGCCAATGTTCACTGTCTCTTCTCACAAAGTATGAAGTTAATGCTGGCCTTTGGAATCAGAGCTATTTTAGGCATGATTGATATAAGGGAAAAAAACTTGGATTTTTTTCCAATTCAACAAAAACAGGCAAAATGTGGGTACCGTTTAAAATTATACGGAGAAATCTTTGGAATCATCCCAGGTAGTTATACAATAAAAAAGGTAACATACCACCAAATAACACCAATTCTAGCAACACCTCAGAAATAAATCTTTTGTTGAGCCTAAGTAAAACTTAGTAGAATTCCCAGTCAAAGCCACATTTTCCCTGACCCCATAAAATATCTCCTCTCCAAACCCCGTAAGTTCTCAACTTAGATATCAGGGCTGGTGGCAGCAGAATAGAAGCTCCTTTAGCCTCACTGTAGAAGAAGGGGTGACCTCTGGAGAAGCACAGTTTGAATGTATCTGGATTTAGCACCGTTAAATTATCAGCAGCAAACAGGCAGATCCTGCACCTGGCAGGGGAAGGCATTTCAGTATGACATTGAATTTTGTTCCTGCAGACTGAAAAAAGCCCTAAGTATAAAACTCTGTGAGAGACATAAAAGTATTTGTGACTATTTTGTTTGAAGGAATTGGTTTTTGTTTTGTTTTAATGAAAAGATTTATGCTTTAATCAACTTCTAATTTCACTTTCGAAATTAAATTAAAATAATTGAATTTGTACTTCTAGAGTTAGAATTTATTTTTCAAACGTCATTGCATATAACCTACCTTGAAAATTGTTTTAATAGAATAGTCATGGGCACGTAAAGTACAGCACAGGGAATATAGTCAGTAATATTGTAATAACAATGCATGGTGCCAGGTGGGAACTGGATTCACCAAGGTGATCACTTTGTAAGTTATTTCTCTGGATTAAATTCTTGTATGATTGCTGGGTCATATGGCAAATATATTTTTAACTTTATAGAAACTGCTGAACTCTTTTCCAAAGTGACTTTAACATTTTACATTGTCATTGGCAATGTATGAGGGATCCATTTCTCCACATCCTTAATAGCACTTAAGATCATCACTATTTTATATTTTACTTTTGATATATATATGAATATTATTCAGCCAAATATTTAAAATGAGGGAATCCTACCATTGGCAACATGGATGGACCTTGAAGACATTACGCTAAGTGAAATAAGTCAGACAGAGAAAGACAAACACTGCATGATCTCACTCATATGTGAAACCTAAAAAAACAAAAACCAAAAACCAAATTCATAGCAAAGAGATCAGACTTGTGGTCACCAGAGGTGGAGGATGGGGGCAGGGCAACTGGAGGAAGGTGGTCAAAAGGTACAAACTTCTGGTTATAAGGTAAATAACTACTAGGGGTATAATGTAGAACATAATGACTGTAGTTAACACTGCTGTGTGATATTTAGGAAAGTTATTCGGAGAGTTAATCCTAAGAGTTCTCATTACAAGGAGATACCAGTAATTTAAAAAAAAAACTGGATCTGTATGAGATGATGGATGTTAGCTGACCCTATTGTTGTAATTATTTCACAATGTATGTAAATCAAATCACGCTGTGAGCCTTGAGCTTATACCGTGATGTATGTCAATTATTTCTCAGTAGGACTGGAAAAAGGAGTCCAATGGTGCTAGATGGAGAGGAGGTTCAGATTTTCTGAATTCATTTCAGGTCTTCTTTGTTTAAATCTAGAAAAGGAAAAAAAAGACCTTTTCAACATTCTCAGTTTCATTATTCCCAGTTTCCTATTTTTATTTCCAGTCGTATAACATCTAGTTTCACTATTCAAAGACCAATGACTCCAGACACCCATTAAGTGGATGAGATACTCTCTTTGAGATTCAGTGTCTCTGTCGAAAGCAATGAGGCTGTAAGTTGGCCATGTTCAGAGTGATTCGGCGCATAGCAGAATTACAAGTACTCCGACTTCAAACGGATTGGGGAAAATGATCTAATGAGTTTTTCTCTGGAGTTTGGAAGAAGGTAATTGGTGGTAAATCTGAATAATTAAAAAAGACTGAACATGCTGAAATCATTAATGTTGCTCACACCATGCAAATAACATTAACATATTTAATTTTTTAAAGCACATTTAATTTTTAAAGAACATCTAAGAGAAAGTGCTGGTTTCGGTAATGTGAAATAAGAAATCTAAACCTCCTCTAACCAAAAATGTTAAGAAATGATGGTCAAGTATAACATCTTTCAAATGCAATGCTAAGCATTTTAGAAATTCTTAGGTGTCAGAAACAGAGAGGACATCAGAAAGCAGAGATGCAGGTGCATCCGTTTATTCTGCGGCTTCCAGAGATGTGAAGTGGTGCGGCGGCGGATGGCCCTGCCTAAGGACGGTGCTAAGGAACCGGGCTCTGATGGGAAAGGTGGGGAAAGAAGATCAAGTCTTGAGAGGCAGAGCTGAGACCCTGGCATAAAGTCAGGATCTGTGATCGGCTGCGTCCGAGCTGAGAGGACAACCCAGGGAAGAAATCAATACACCAGTGAAGAGGGCTAAAATCCTTGAGTCCTTTACCTGAATTTCAGGTAAAAAATTTTTTTAAACTTCATCATACCAGAAATTAATGTATAAATTTTCAGTAATATTTGTGGGACTCTAGGGTGGGAAGAAAACAAAGTACCCTAGAAATATATGTCCTCAACGTATACTATGAAGAATCCCCACAGGTAAAGCTCTGTTAGCTATTGGCTTACAATCCCACATTACGAAACACAGGAAGAAGTAAATCACCACGATGAAAGAACTATTGTACACATGCGATATAATAATCTGATAGAGGCTGTACATTATAGGTGTTCAACATAATTAAAGGGAACTTTCCCGTTCTGGCCATGAGAGCACAGGGAATATCAGATTCACACTCCTGGTATAAACATCTCTAACACTGGACAAAATAGAGAAAATACTTAAGGCTTTGGACCTCAGACAGTGCAGATCTGCAATCTTTGGGAGAAAGGAAAACACACACATCAAGGGAACTCCGCATTCATCCCGTGCCTGAGGTGCGCGAGGACACTTCCCAGGGGTAGCGTGGGGGAGGGAGCACCGCAGAGAGCAGGTTCCTCCCTGGGCAACGAAACGCCTGTTGAGTGAGAATCAGAGCTGCGGAGGCAACTGGAGAGTCTCCATGTCAACATTGAAGTACGCTTCACAAGAGGGATCTTTCAGTTTAAAAAGGCAATCCTAAAAATAGCAATCCTAAATTATCATGCATATATCAACAGCAATTCAAACTACATGAAGCAGAAAGTGACAGAAGTAAAACATGAAATAGATGAATCCATAATTACAGCTGGTGATCCTGCTATAATCATCTAGTTATTGGTTAATATCGTTAGAACAATTAAATAAAAAATGGTATATAGAGGATTTGTAATACTATCAAATAATCTAACCAATTTGATATATAGAGAAATATACACCAACAAGTGACAATTCACCAAGATACATTATATGCTGGGACCAAGAGAAGTCTCAGTAAATTTAAGGGGATTAAAATCATACAGAATATGTTTTCTCGCCATGATGAAATTAAAAATCACCAAGAAAATGATATCTGGAAAATATCCAGGTATCTAGAAGTTAAACAACATAGTTCTATGTTCAACACAGGTCGAAGTTCAACACAGGTCGAAGAAAAAAAATCTGCAAAGAAATTGCAAAAGGTTTGAACTAATGACAATTGAAACCCAATATATCAGCTAACAAGGTTCTTAGGTGGAAATTTATAACTTGAAATTCTTATATTAGAAAAGAGTGTTACAAAATCAATGACTTAGGGTTTCACCTTTAAAAATGGTAGAAAATAAGACAAATTAAACTTTTAAGAAAGCAAAAGGAAAGAAATAATAATGAGGAAAATAATTGAAATAGAAAACAGTGAAACAATAGAGAAAAGTCAAACAAAAATGCATCATTTGAAAAGATCAATAAAATTGATGGCCCCCATATAAATGAACCTCTAGCTAGAGAGAAAGAGTGAAAAAGAGAGCACAAATTACCAATACCTGGAAAAAAGAGCATATTGCTACAGAGTGTACAGATATTAAAGAGTTAATATGAAATACTATCAATTACTTTATGCCAATAAATTTGGCAACTTAGACGAAAAGGATAAACCTTGAAAGACAGAATTACCAATAGGGGCACTAAAAGAAATTCAAAATCTGACTAGCTTTGCATGTATTAAAGAAATTGAATTCAAAATTTTAAAAGAACTCCAGACCCAGATGGCCTTACCAGTGACTTCTATAAAACATTCGAGGAAGAAATAATACCAATATTACACAGTTTTTAAGAAAATAGAGGAAGAGAGAACATTTCCCAACTCATTCCCGAGGCCAGCATTACTCTTAGAACAACAGCACCAGATAAAGATGTTTTAAGAACAGAACAATAAAATCCAAGAGGCTGGAACTAATAACTAAGCTAAGAAAGTGTGGTGGCTTTTTGATGTGTCACCTTTTAGAAGCCACCATTCCCAGTTATCCCAACAAACACTAATCTGGGTGACACAGCAAAGAGATTTCGAGGATGTCATTTAAAGTCTGTAATTGGTTGTCTTTAAGTAAGGAAGATTATCCTGGATAACCTGGGCCAGCCTGACTTAACCAGTTGGAAGTCCTTTAAAAGCAGGGCTGATGTTTCTTTTGAGAGCTAGAGAGAGAGAGGAAAAAAAAAAATTCTGCCTGGGGGAGACAGCTTCAGCCCAGCTGGTGGAGTTCCAGCCTCCTCCCGACTCGCCCCTCTGGTCGTATCCTCATTGATAAAGGAAGGATGGCATTAGAAGAAGTTTAACATGTTCACAGAACGCAAGTATACTACATCTTCCAGGCCATGTAAACTGGAAGGGATTTTTAAGTGTAATTAGTTATGAGCAGTCATATAATCTGAGTTTTCTCAAGAGTTTACTTCATCAATACCAACTTCTGCCCACTGAACTAGAGAAATAAAATGACGTCACATTTGGTGGGTTTAAGGGGAAACTATAACCACTTTATCTTTGGGGATTATACTTCAGGGAAATAATTGCAATTAAATACATATGCATAAATATACAGACAGTCCCTGACTTAACATAGTTCAACTTACAATTTTTTGACTTGATGATGGTGCAAAAGCAATATGTATTCAGGGGAAACCATACTTCAAATCTGATGTTGATCTTTCCCTGGGCTAGCGATGATAGTCTGTGTGACCCTCTTTCATGGTACAGGGCGGCGGCAAAGAGCCATAGCCCCCAGCCAGGCACGGGGGCCCGAGCTGAACAACCAATACTCAACAGTGCGCTGTGTTGCCAGAGTTTTTGGATATTGTGTTCTGAGCACATCTGAGGTAGGCTACTGTAAGCTCTGATGTCCGATAGGTCAGGTGTATTAAATGAATTTTTGAGTTACGATACTTTCAATTTACAATGGGTTTGCCGGGATGTAACCCCATTGCAAGTTGAAGATACGTATATAAATGTTTTCTGCTGCATAACAAAATGACCACAAACTTAGCAGCTCCGACTCTGGGACCCATTTGTTGACTCACACTTCTGTGGGTCAGAAGTCTGGCACGGTGTGGCGGAATTCGGTTCCTTGTCCTACATGTAAGACTCAAGCCCTGTTTCCTTACTGGCCAGGGACCACCCACATTCCTTGGCCTTCCATCTTCAACAGAGAACCTTCCTGGTATTAAATACTTGTAACACTTTGAATCTTTCTGACTACTTGGGCTCCAACTTCTACACCCAGATTTGAAGGGCTCAGAAGTCAGGCTCACTTAGAAATGTTCTCTTTCTAAAGATGAGTGTGCTGTGTAACATAATCTAACTGTGGAGTGAAATCCATCAGGGTCACAGCCTGGGGATGATAAAGGACACGTGCTCTGTGGAGTCTGGGAGCTTGAGGCCATCCTCAGATCCTACCCACCACCATATCCATATCTGTATCTGATCTAGATAGCTGTATAAAAGGATATGCACACATATTTCTATAACATCCTCGCCTACTTGCCACCTCTAATGACAATGTAAGTGGGAAATACAACATGGAGTGATGCATGTGCAGTGACAGTCAGAGCTGCAAAATCACACCAACGTCAGAATCACTGCTGGGACCTGAATGGAAAGGAGGAAGCAGGGTTCGCGGCGCTGTGCAGTGGTTGGGGGTGGGGGGAGTGGAGGAAGAGTCCGTGTCCGAAGATATACAAATGGGCTTCTACTGCCTTTGCCCTTTTGAGGATTCGGCCTGAATGAGTCCAAATTTTCAAAATACTGTGGCAGAGTTGGAGTGAACTTGGCCAACATGAGTCCAGCTGAAGCCAGATTGCCCGGTCACTTTAAGGCTGTATGGAGCTGGCTTGAGAGGAGAGTGGAGAGGTTGAGTTATTAACCTTGCAGGGTCCCTTTGCCCTGAATGTCCTCTTCTCCTGAGTCACTGACTGTGAGCAGCAGCTGGAGTCAACATAAAGTTTTTCCCGCTACTCTAAGGCCTGCCGTCCAAACTCCCCCTTGACTACCAGGCCCGGAACCTAGCTGCTGGCTGATTTCTCCTGGCTTTGCACAGCCTTCCTTTACACTCGAGGCGTCAGACTTCGCTGTGCTCAGTTTCCCCAGCAGGACTCCTTGTCGGAGCCTGGAGGGAAGAGGCTTGGGGGAGCGGGGCCTGAAGTCCGACTTCACACTTCAGGGAGTTTCGCAAATGAGTTTTTCTTCCCTATGGTAAAAGGGCAAAGGAACAAAGAAACATGTTTGTTTGAAGCTTGTAAATCAGACATCCATCTTCTTGGTGAATTTATGTTCTAAATTTTCTCAGAAACCACAGAATAAACTAAACTTCGTAGGAAGCCCCCCAGTTTTTTTCAAGCGGCACAAGCTAGGTCAGAAACCGAGATTTCAAGATGCTGCCTCCCTACAGCAGCCTGCTCCCCACGGTGCCCTGATTCATCCTTCTGTGCTCTTTCCCTCATTTCACGAGAATATTTTTAAGCTCTTAAAAAACGTCTCACCTTTCTCTTCCCACATGTCAGTGAGGGATCTGAGGAGCAAAATAAATTTTCCTGTTTTTGAGATCTAAAATACTTGGAACAAATGTGGGTGGGTGAGCAGGAGATCATGGTATAGTGGAAAAGCACAGGTTTTTATTTTATTTTATTTTATTATTTTATTCTTTATTTGTATTTCCCATTCCAGGGTCCCATCACTGGTGTTCAGCCTGCACAAGACTGCTCCTGCTCATAAAGGCAGATAGCTAATTTAGTTCTACCGAAATTACAGTTTTGTTTGAAAACGTCGTTAAATCACCATCAATCTTCACAGCAAGTCTCTGAACCTAAGATTCTCTGGACTGATGACTTATCCCCATTTTCAAGTGAGAAGCAGACCCGGAGAGGGGCCAGGATATAATTGTAAAAAAAATTCCATGAACTTAAAAGACATTTGACACATGAAGACAAACATTTCCTAGACATGATGACAGAAAAAAAATACAAAGAAGCCTTGGTTGTTAAACGCCAAATGGCAAAGGTTCTTTCCGTTTGTCCAGAAGAAAAAGAAAAAAAGGCTATGTCTTTGTATTCATAAAGGGAGGAAGTATCTTCCTATAAATAACATAAGATGTAAAGGGTTTTTAGTTATAAAATAAATATGTCATGAGAATGTAATGCCCAGCATGGTGACTGTAGTTAGCGATACTGTACTGTATATGTGAAAGTGGATAAAAGAGTCAATTTTTGAGGTTCTCATCATGAGAAAAAAATATTTTGTTACTCTGTGTGGTGGTGAGGGTTGACGAGACTTACTGCGGTCATTTCGCAATGTATCCGAATACCGAATCATTACGTTGTACATGTGAAACTAATATAATACGTCAAGTATACCTCCATTTGTAAAAAGGAATGAAGAAAATGATTATTAAAACAAGTAAAGGAAAACATGAGGTGGAACTTGTTTCTGCCAGCTACTAAGTTAAACAGAGTTTCTTTCCTTCATCTGGCATTTTGATATGACAATTATAAAAAGTATTCCACCTTTAAGTCAATAGGTTCCAGGAAAGGATTACTCACCCTTTCCATCTAAGAATGTCAATGCTACCTGAGGTTATGCTATAAAATTTTGATATGTGAAGGTATTTTTTTGATCATTAGTTGCTACATTATCTAAGAATTGTTTGGAAAAAGGAGTTGAAAATTTAGGGAAAACATTATTAAATAATGTTTAAATTGTTAAACCAATTATTAGACTTTTTTTGGACTTTATGATCCTTGGTCTCTAAAATGGCACCAAAATAAAAGGGAAATATTAAATGTTGCCAGAGATCCATTTGACTTTATCACACATCTCTCCATTAATTTTTTAACTTGCCGTGACTGCAAAAGGGTTGGGGAATTTTTGCACAGATGGGGCCAGAGAACACAGCTGTCAGGTGCACTGTGTTATCTCTGGGCTCAGATCAAAGGGCCTGACCTTGACACCCCCGACTCCCTTTCAGGTCCTCAGAACGGTGGTCCAGGGAAAAGAAATCAGAATCCACTGGGTACCACTTAGGAGATTTTCACTTGCTGTTTATTACTTAATCCTTAAGTAGTAGGAACAGTGGTAGTTATAGCAACAACTACTTTCTCTGTAGGACTTGCCATGTGCTGGGCATAGTCTAGATGCTTTAACATGCATTATTTCTTATGTCTTGCGGCACATCAATAGAAAAGCTGGGGGGAAATCTTAATTCATGTGAGATCTGCATTCTACAAGGTGCTATTTGCGAAGTCTTCTGCTCACTCCCTCTAAGTTTCCAGAAGGTAATTTGTATATTGATTTTCTTTTTCTTTTTTTTAAATTTAAATTTTTTTTAAGATTTTATTTATTTATTTTTAGAGAGGGAAGGGAGAGGGAAGGAGAGAGAGAGAGAAACATCAATGTGCGGTTGCTGGGGGACATGGCCTGCAACCTAGGCATGTGCCCTGACTGGGAATCAAACCTGCGATGACTGGTTCGCAGCCCGTGCTCAATCCACTGAGCTACGCCAGCCAGGGCTCTTTTTCTTTTTTTTAACATGGCTTTTAGGGATGGTCCAAACTATGAGCTATGTGTTCAGGGCAACTGAACATGAGTGAGAGAAGAAGTGATACCCAGAGAAATGACGTGTAGTAACGAATAAGACTGATGGTGAAGATGAGGGCTCAGCGTGCAGAAGACAGGTATGATGTCTACATGGAGTGATATACACACCATGTCACCATTGTTTTATGTCATGGTCACAAAGTTGAGGGACAAACAGTCAAGTACACTTGCAGATCAGGCAGCTTTGTGAGCAGCATTCACCATATACTTGCTGGTGTGCCCTTGGTTTTCCTCGTCATCTGCCACTGAGCCCAGAGGCCACAGGAGACCTCATCTCCCAGCAGCCTCACTGAGTCTCCATCTTGTTTTCTTGGCCCCCCTTCCAGGTTCCTCACTGCCCTCGAATTACTTTTATTTTTAAACCAGCTCATCTAATACCTGGGTTTGTTTGTTTTAAAAGAACTTGGGAAGGTCTCTCCAGGTGCAGTGGGGAGGGGTTCTGAGTTTATGGGTGGGACAAGCGGTGCCATCCAAATATTTTAGAATGCAATAGTTCATGCATCATTATGCGTTCAGTCTTCTGATAAAACTGTCTGCTGCACTGGAGAAAAAGCCTTGTTTATGCACTTCCACAAAACCACTTAGAGTGTTGTCTAGTGGATCACATGCTATTGTTTCCAAGTATAAAGACAGTGGTTTGAACTGAGCAAGCAAATGATTCTTCATCAGTTAATAGCCAACCATTTTAAGGGCAGTGGGATATCGTAAATATTTAATGCAGAAGAAAGCAAGGTAATCAGGGCTGATTGAAACCCATCTTGCTCAGGAGGACAGAGGAGTGGTTAGGTTTCTTAAAGAGCCACTCCTGAAATCTTTACAATGAACATGCCTTTTGTTTTCATTTGTTCCTGAAGAGGCTTCCTCACCCGCAAAATGAGGAGGTTGGAAAGGATTTTCTTTGACAAATCATTTGTCTGCATCAGGCCAGCATAAGAACCAATGGGGCTAGAACTCACATGTCCAACACCAGAGAGCTGGTGGGAGGGTCAAGACCTCCCCAGGAGAGGTGTCAAGCTTGGCCCAAACTTGGGTATAAAAGCCGGTATTGTATTTGCTTCCAAAATAGTTTTTAAAAAGTTAAGACTTTATGTCTAGCAGGGACCAGAACAATGATAATATGGACCAAAGTCAAACAACTCCATTCATACAAGCACATATTTTGTATCTTTTATCAACACTACCTCATGCCATGCCTATGTGGAGAAGAACAGGCTACTTTTAGGGAGGCTTTGCACAAAACTATAGAGCAATGGTCCCCAATCTTTTTGGCACCAGGGACCAGTTTCATGGAAGATAATTTTCCACAAACTAAGGGGTGGGGGCGATGGTTTCAGGATGATTCAAGAGCATTACATTCAAGCGCACCTCTTGCTATGTGGCCTGGACCAGTACTGGTTCACGGCCGGGAGATTCGGGACCCCTGCTCTAGAAAGTACAGTAAGCTTCCTAATACCCTGCTGTCTGCTTCCATGATCTCTCTTAGCCTTCCAGCACTTCCCCCACTTTTCTCCTTTGCCTGAGTGAATTACAAAAGAGGCCAAGTCTTATAACTGTGATGTTTCAAGATTCAGTATTTGTAATGGAGAAGCAACTACAATGGAGGAATGTATTGGCTGCCAGGAATTCTATGTTCCAATGTTGCCCACCGCCTTCTGCCAGCTACTGAAGACCCTTGGGTTGAGAGATAGAAGCAAGAATTAGCTCTCCTCCTCCTGCCCCAGGATAAGAACCCAAGAATCTATATTACTTGCAAACTCCTGTAGCTAATTTTTATGCAATTAAAATTTGATAAGCACTCTGATATAGAGGAAGCTAACATAAGAGAACAGGTTGGGAAGGGTGAGGGGACGGTATTGATAAGTATGGGCCAGGGATAGCAGTCTGGGATACCTCTTAGAAGCTGAGAAAATGAATCAGCAACTTTTGGTGGTTCTGCTGGCACTTTCCTATCCCTTGTTCCCGCCCCTCAACCTTTGTTCTTGGTTGATAGACTCTTGGCGGGCTGCACAGCAGGCCTGTCCCACTGTCATCCTCTCCCCCCAGGCACAGAGTGGCTGAGATGAACTGGTTCATAGACCCTTGAGAGGAGCTGTGATGACATTTGCATTAACATCTGTCCATTTGTCTCCAGACACAGTCTCTCAGTGTCCTCATTTAAGTAGAGGTTGCACACTTGTGACCTCCTAATTATCTCCTGCACCTGTGTAGTGTCTTTACAGCTGGTCTGGAGTCTCAGGGGGCTTCCACAGGGCCCTTACAGGTTCCCTACCCATCTGTCAGCCTCTCCATTCTCGCTCTTGACAGTGGGACTCAGCCACAGCCAGAGCACAGAGGTCAGGACTCTAGCTGGCTTTTGCCTACTCCATAATCATAGCCAGAAATGGGGAACGATGTCCTGAGTGTGCTTCTGCCTGGCTTTGCTAATATTTACTGAGGCTCCCCACCTAGAACCCTGAGTCCTCTTTCCTGGGAAGGAGGAAGGGGACAGCAAAGATAGCTGGTGGGCTCCTTAGACTAGAGCTGTGGCATGGCTCCTGGGAACAGAGCCAATGAGAGCTCTGACCAGGCTTGATAGATGGGGGCAGGGGCACCTTAACATCTGTTCCAAGACCTTCTCCTGTCTCAATTTTGTACCACCTTCTTTTAAGCTGAAGTGGAGAATGGTGGTCTTCTGGAGATGGGCCCTGCAGAGGCAGTCCTTGGGAACACACTCTGCACTGGCTGGCCTCCAGCTCTGGTGTTTGTCCTCTCAGGGGAGAAGATAAGCACATGGTGACCACTTAAGCAACAGAGCTGGGCTCTTTGAACATAATCATTCCCAAGACCTAAGACCCAAAGAGAAGCTTCTCTGATCCCTAATAATAGAATTTATGCAAGACTGACAGATGTAGGGAAAAAGGGATGGGGACTAATAACCCAGGGGCCTAGCCTCTTGGTCACCAGTGGAATGAGAAGTGTTAGAAAAATCTTGTATTGTTAATAGAGTGGATATGTGCTCATCTGTCTTGAGTTGGGTTTCCTAGAACAGAGTATGCAAGATACTCCAGGTTATGGGATTTATTGAAGAAAAATTCTTCAGGGAAAACTTATAAGTGAGGGAAGGAACCAGGACAGGGAAGGGAGAAGAGCTGAGGAAGGATAAATTCTCAGCAGATCCATGGAAAGGAATGTCCCTATGCCCCCAGTTTGACTTCACTCCTTGCTGAGTCCTCACCCGGGCTGCAGTCCCCACCTCCCCTCAACTCTACAGGCTTCCCTGGATGCTGAGTATGGACCTGGTGCTGGAGCTAGAATGTGCCCTGGTCCCGACGTGCTCTCAGTGGTCATCAGTGCATAGAGGCAAGCAAGTGTCTATGTTACTGCACTTTTTGCTACCATTGGACTACTTCTATCCTGGGAAGTGAATTATTTCTAGCCAGTTAGAGTACAAACACATTTCAAACCTCATTTTTTAATGGTTCTGAAGTAACATTCCCATCAAATAGTGTTCTGGGATACAGTGATGGGTTATTTTCATAAAAAGAGCTGCCAACTCTTTTTTCCCTTTTGTTTCCCTTTTGAAAATCCACTTATAGTTACGGAAGCGTGTCTTTTAATTTGGTGTTTTAAAAATGAGTAACATATTGAGGTTTTTGCATTTGTAACTAAAAGTTAACTTCACTGCACTTAGAATGATAAAATCAAAGTCTATACGCCATGATTCAGAACATGTGGATAAAGTTCATTTTATTTTAAAATTAAAGTTGTCAGCTTTAAATAATGTCATTAACTATTTGTTTAAAGTGTATTTAAGCACCTATATTAATGTATTTGTAATTAATAAACAAAGGACACTTATGAATGATGAAAAAGAGAGGAATAGTAGCTTAAAACTGATGTTTGGAGTAATATTCAGTTAGCTCTTAACAAGAGATGGCAAAGAGCTATTCTCTACATGCATGTCATGTGTCAAAGACAAGGTTCCTTATCTCCCAAAGAAACTCCCACTTGAGAGCTGGCTAACGTTGGGTCTTCATGCTGACTTTTGTCATGCTCTTGAATTATTTTATAAGCAAACAACAAACGTTTCTTTTTTCTAAAAGAACCAAAGGTCCTAGGTTAGCTTCTGCTATGTCTGTGTTAAAGTGTTTTGTTACCATTCTGGCTAGCAAGGGAGCCAAGTGACAAGACCTTTTTATTCTCAGGCCCCTATACTCCTAGGGGCCTGAGAGTAAAAATCAAATGGCTAATCTTCTGCAATGACTCTTTTTAAAAATATTGTGCCCCCCGGAGATTTGTTAAAGGCTCTCAGCAGCCATAGTGCATTCTTACCTTTAGGGCAATAATTTGGCCTAATCTGTAATGCATATGTTCTATTAAACAGTTCTACCTTCCTCCATCTTAAATCTTGTTTGTCACTGTAACAGACTAAACAGAGTTGTTTTGTTGTGTCACCCACAGATGGTTTCTCTGCTCTCCTTTCACTCTGCCCGAAGGCCTGTTAAAAACTACAGGCCAGAAACTAGGTCTCCTGAAAGTAATAACAAAGGACAGCCTCAGAGCCCCGGTGGAAAGGATTGTACCTGATACTCTAATTATCGATACTTCGAGGAACACACTTGTGAATGCAGCCTCCCCAGAGAAGCTAACCTTGTCACTGTGAGTAACCTTGCCACTTGTCAGACTGTATCAGGGATGTCAGCTGGAACTTCCAAGACTCTTGTAATCTGGAAGTAGACTCTCTCAAAGTAGGCAGCTGATCCAAGCTTTGAAAAACAAGAATTGATTATGTAGCCCTGGCTGGTGTGGCTCAGTGGATTGAGTGTTGGCCTATGAACCAAAAGGCTGTTGATTTGATTCCTGGCCAGGGTACAGGCCTGGGCTGTGGGCCAGGTCCCCAGTTGGGAGCTTGGGGGTGTTCAAGCTGATGTTTCCCTGTCTTTCTCCCAACAATCCCTCCCTCTAAAAATAAGTAAGTAAGTAAATAAGTAAATAAGTAAGTAAATAAATAAATAAATAAAATCTTTCAAAAATTGATTATGTAGACTGAATAAAAAGGCTGAGGGAAATATTATTGTACCACTATTGTATTTAGTGTTCTATTTTGAAAAAGTGTACAAAGAAGTGTTTTTTCCCCTGTATTCTTAGGACATCTCCAACCCTCAATTTAGCTGGCTGCAGTTGTGCAAGCTGGAATGAAACACTGTTTGAATGGTGTCTTATTCCAAATGACCCCTCGGAATTCATGAAAGCTGTTCTAAGGGAAATCTTAACGAGCTAATGAATCACAGAGGAATGGAAAGACAATGATGGCACTAGTAACTGAAATGTGATGTGTTATTACTATAACCAAGCATATAATAATAATACGTACCATATAGCCTTCTTGTGAGGATTAAACCAATAATCACTGAAAAGGGTTTACTACAGGGTCTGGCTGAAGTAATTGCCTAGTAAGTGTTATATCTTAAGGTTCTTGTCATGAATGTCATTGCATTTGGTATATCCACAATTGCATAACTGTGTTTGTGAGGTAGGCATGTAAACATGAGGAGACAATAGGTAGGCTGGAGTGAGGAGGGCTGTTTCTTCCATAAGCAGACATGGCTGCTGGTCACATCTTAGTTACCTGTTGCTGCTAGACCACAAGGAGAAAGGTGCCTTCTGCACTCATCCAGGGCACAGCGTGCACAGCTGTACATGGTGGTCCTGGTTTAGAAGGTGACATTTAGGTAAATATCTGAAGGTGTCAAAAGTGTCAAACCTCGCAGATATTTTGGAGAAAAGCATTTCCAAAAAAGGGAACATCATAAGCAAAGACTTCAGACAGAAACATGCCCGGTGAGACCGAGGAATGGCCAGGTGGCCAGTATGTAAAGAGACTTAAATGACTCTACCAAAAAAAAAAAAAAAAAGAAAAACCTGTTAGAACTAATAAAGAAATTCAGTAAAACAAAGGATACAAAATCAATATCTAAAAATCTATTGTGTTTCTATAAACCAAAAACAAACTATCGGAAAGAGAAATTAAGAAAATAATCCCATTTACAATTGCATCAAAATCAACAAAGTACTCAGGAATAAATTTAACCAAGGAGATGAAAGACCTGCACACTGAAAACTATTAATATGATATTGATGAAAAATTGAAGAAGGCAGAAATAAATGGGAAGATAGTTTGTGCTCATGGATTGGGATTATTACTGTTAAAATGTCCACACTACCCAAAGCAATCTACAGGTTAAATGCAACCCTTATCAAAATTCCAACAAAATTTTGTTGCAGAACAAAAGCAAGTGGCACTAAGACTTTTATGAAACCACAAATGATTCTAGATGGCCAAAGCAATTTGAGAAAGAAGAACAAAGGTGGAAGTATCATGCTCCCTGACTTCAAATTATACTACAAATTGTACTACAAAATCAAAACAGCGTGATATTGGCATAAAAACAGATACACAGATAAATGGAACAGAATTGAGGACTCAGAATTAAATCCATACAAATATGAACAATTATTTTATGACAAAGCAGACAATAACATACAATGCAGAAAGGACAGTCTTTTTTAATAAATGGTGTTGGGAACAGTAGACATCCAAAAGTAAAAAAATGAAACTAGACCACTATCTTATACCATACACAAATATTAACTCAAAATGGTTTAGACTTCAATGTATGACCTGAAACCATAAAATTCCTTGAAGAAAACATAGACAGTAAGCTCCTTGCAATTGATTTAAGTGATTTCTTTTTGTATATAACTCTAAATAAAGGCAAGGAAATCAAAAGCAAAAATAAACAAATGGGACTACATCAAACTAAAAAGCTTCTGCATTATGAAGGAAAACATCAACAAGATTAAAAGGCAGCTTACTAAATGGGAGAAGATATTTGTAAGTTATGCATCCAACAAGGAGTTAATATTTAAAATATAGAGATAATTCACAGAACTCAACAACATAAAAACAACCAACCAAATTAAATGGTCAAAGGATCTGAGTGAGCATTTTTCCAAGGAAGACATACAGATGTCCAACAGGCAAATGAAACAATGTTCAACATCACTAATTATCAGGCAAATGCAAATCAAAACCATGTTGAGATATAACTCATACTTTTTAGAATGACTATTATCAAAATGATAAGAAAGGATGAGTGTTGGAGAGGCTGTGGAGAAAAAGGAACCTCATACACTGTTGGTAGGAATGTAAATTGGTGCAGCCACTATAAGAGACAGTATAGAGATCCCTCAACACATTAATGATAGAATTACCATATCACCTAGACACTCTGCTTCTGAATATTTTTCCAAAGAATACAAAAACACTAATTTGAGAAGATGTATGCACTTGAGAAGATGCTATGTTCATTGCAGCATTATTTATAATAGCCAAGATGTGGAAACAACCTAAATGTCCATCTATGGATGAATGTATAAAGAAGATATGGGGGATATATATATATATATATTTCTCTCACAGTATAAATAGTATTCCATTGGAGTATATATATATATATATATTACATCCCCCCAATGGAATATTATTCAGCCATAAAAAGAATGAAATCTTGACATTTGCAACAACATGGATGGCCCTTGATGAGATTATGCTAAGTGAAATAAGTCAGATAGAGAAAGACACATACTGTATGATTTCACTTAAATAAATGACCCACATGCTACCAATACTGATAAATTTCAATCAGATAGAGTTAAATTTATATTAAATTGAAGGAGATGACAGAAGCTGATACAAAACTCTTCTTCTTAGGAAATTCTTCCTAGCCCTTACATTTTAAAATTAAAACCTGAAGACATGGGTGAACTGTAAGAAAGCCAACAACAGTTTGCCTGCCATACATCAACCATGAAGGACACAGAAGGAAAAAGATGTGATTAGGCTATCTTTCTGACTTGGTTTCAAAATAGAAGCTTGATATTGCTCAATGTGGAAGGCTCCTACCATGGTGTAAAATAGTATGCAGAAAGAAGTTGCAATGAACTAATAAACAACCTACCAGGACTCACTTGCTGGTAGATAAACCCCCCAAAAGTGATGAAATATAAAATTTTATTCAGTTTCATCAACTAGTCCATGATTTTGAACTTCTTTGTCATTTATCTTTCCTGCTATGTGACCTATTCACCTAAAAGTAGGGCTTCTATTATCAATGCTAATCAGATCTCCCTATTGGATATGGTATTTCACTGAAATATGCTAAGTATTCATTGAAATTTTAGTTGAATAGACCAATGAGGCCAATTGAACAGCACACAGAACAAATGCATCTACCCAATGGTAATATTAAGGATATTTAACAGTAGACATGGCTCAGGCACAAACCATCCAGAAAGAATGCCCTCCCTGCATAAATAACCAGTACAACTCTACCAGAGTACATTAGTTAAAGATCAGTGGCACATTTATTATCTCCCTCCCTCATTCCCTCCAATTTAGATTCAAATATCACTGTATGAGACACTGTTTCTGTTACAATGTCCTTGACCCTTTGGCCTTCAGCCTTTTTCATTTCCTAATGCAGTCATTCACTTAGAGAAAGTAAACCGAGTCACTCATAAAGTCCCACCTTTTTAGAATGTAGGCTTTTTAATATTTTGCTGATCTTTAGGTAGAAATATTTCATTACGAGAGGTTGTTTAGGGTTAGCACAAATATACCCAGGTTCTGAGCCAATGAGCCAATGGTGATTTGCACGCCTACCCAGTTTAATCTTTTTATTATCTTAGCAAAAATAATTTCTCATAAAAATCATTTACTCATAATTTCTACCTTATTATTCAAAGAGCTCTTATAAGTACATGTGTCTCTTTAATGGTATAAAACTCCCTTTTCTTCAAGATTAAATATGAAACTTCAATTAAAGCATACAAGGCAATAAAGGCAAATTATAATCCCTTTATGCAGTCAATGAAATGGAATTGAGAGAGAGAGAAGAATAGTGGATTTTTTAATGATCCATCCAACCTTATTAAAATTTTCATTATATTCCAAAAATAAGTTGTCTGATAGTAAGTTTCTTCTTTATAGGAGGCAGAATTTTCCAATGAAATTGTTATTATTCCCTCAGTCAATATTAAAACAACCAGCTACAGAAAATGTCGTGTCTACAAAAGAAATGTTTGGTCTGCTAATGGACATGTATTAATATTATCTGTTTGTAGACCACTTCTGTGTAATTTTATTTTATGTGCATTTATCTCATCAATCATCATGGAAACAGATACAGTTCTTGAATTGTTGTTGAATGGGGTACGGGAATGGGTGAAAGGTGAAGGGATTAAGAGGTACAAATTGGCAGTTACAGAATAGTCATGAGGATGTAAAGTACAGCATAGGGAATGTAGTCAATAATACTGTGATAACTATGTATGGTGTCAGGTGGGTACTAGATCGACTGGGGTGATCACTTAGTCAGTTATATAATGTCTAATCACTGGGGTATACACCTGAAACTACTTTAATATTGCATATCAACTGTAATTGATAAAAAATTATTTAAAAAATTTCCTATTGAATCACTGTTGAATGGACTACCACCATCCTTCTGGATTCTAATACTTGGCCCAAAGTGAATACCCTAGTTTTAAGCCCTCTCAAAATATGTTACTGTAATTAACTTTTAACAACATAGCATACTTATTAAAATCACATGCATTATTAGAATGCTAATAAAATTATTGTAACCTGTAAGAAGAAGGCACGGTTTTGAAAGGGAAGGAGGATTGGAGTGTTAGAGACTCAAGCAGCTTTGCCGCTTGTTTCACCCATTATCATCCCCATCGGTTGCTACCCCATGTGATCAGATGGCTTAGAATAAAAACAGTTTTGCAACAATATGCTGCGAATTTACTTTTCTGTACTTTCCCTGACCATTCCCTAATCAAAGCTCAGTTAATGAAAACTGGGTAATCATTTGATCTTTTAGTGGTATCCTACTGTGTGATTGACTTAGTGATAACAATCAGCAAAAGGAATCCAAGGAGTGTGTGTAATACAGATTACCTCCTCAGCTACTAAAAATAAGATGATATGTTTGTATTCATTTGTTATCTTCTAATTGCTTGCCATTTGAAGTAGCATCCTAAAGTTGGGGTAACACGATTGGAATATGCATTCTGTCTTGCACTGGCAGCTCAGCTATGCATTGGTAGCATTCATTTTTCAGTTGTTAGACAACGACTGTGTCTAGCTGCAGTGAGACAGTGACAAGGAAATTAATAATGTTCACCATTTTGCTCTTAGCCTAATGGTTTGTTTAATTAACTGGTTACCAGGAATAGCAAATACTATTTTGATATTCTAAGACATCTGTAATGGGGACAGAAATCTCTAATAGTTTCAGAACCTAAGAGTTAATGGGACTCCAGTTGAGATCAGTAATATCAAACAACAGTAACAGAATTATAACTTAAACATAAAGACATATGGTTTGATAAGTAAGTTCATGACCATGATTTATAATTTAACATTGGAATGGCCCTGGGAAATCTCAAAATCAGATTGTCCTAGCTAAAATGTATAGAAATATCTTTTTCTCTTTTTTAAGAAATGAGCTATGGTGAGTATTTCAGTGTCCAAGACATTCTCCTGATCAACAAAAAGTAAAGGGAAATGGATTAGTCCTTCAGCCTTCTTGAGAAGTCAGGAAGGGGCTATTGGCATGGGACCACAAATGGAAGAAAAACCAATAAAGCTTGTATAATACCAAGATCCATAGAATTGGAAAGATTAGCAAGTATGGCTAAGAATGAGACAGACATAGAGAAAAAAGATGGTGACAGAAGGCATCTGATCACAGGGAAGAGAAAACTGGGTGACATGGTGGAATTCTGTGCCCATGAACAAGTAAGGAGCTGCATGGAGTCCCATGTAGGTGAGTGTGTGTTGCAGGCTTTTGTCACCCAGAAATTCCCAGTGACTATTTTCAAACTAAATGTTTAATGTATGCATTAAGTATAAAATATTGTGATATATATACATTGATATATCAATGTTATATATATTTTTATATATAAATTATATAAAATGTAGTCTTTTCTATTATTTAAATAGTGATTGTCCAATGTTTCAAAGAATCTTTGAACTGTTGAGAAAGAAGGCATGGTACCCCCTTACAAAATACAAATAATATACAAATTATTAACTGTTTTCTCTTTCATTCCCTCATTTTCTAGAACCACACCAAATGTATTCACTTTTTAATATAGCACAATTCTGCCCACACCCCAAGTCCCTGAGTCTCCCCTCTCTCCTTGAGGCAGATCTAGTTCCCTAAGTGGAATTCTAGAAATAACCATTGTTATAATTGTTGTATGTACAGTTGAGTTATATAACTTCCAACAAGTGAAATTCAGGGATATTCAGAGTTCTCCTTTCTGTTCATTCTTGGGGGAAAGCAAGCCATGCATTAGGCTGGTTTCATTGCTGTTGGGGTTGCCTATCCCAGATCCCCTTTGTGGAGCCAGTAGACCCACCCCCTCACCACTGTGAATGTTGGTTGCTCCTGGCTCTCAACTGTCCCCTTCTCTGGAGAAGAATCATTTTTGGCCACTTGGGAAATGCCTGGGAGGTGTGTCTTCTTGCATGCACCCCCTGACTGATTGATATGTGCTTAAACTACTGAGTTGTTGAAACCAGAGAAATCTGAGCAAGAGGGTACAGGACATATCGAAAAGACTTTGTTCCTTTCCAGAGGCCATCTTTCACAGTTAACTGAATGTCCCAGCTGGGGTCATTCTCCTGACCAAAGGAGTGAAGTGTAACATCTATACCAACTCCCGCCTCTACAAAAAGAGAAGGGAAGCAAGTGCTGAGCGTGAGGCATAGAATCTAAAAACTAAAAATCAAGACAAAATGAAGCCTAAAAATGACCCCAAAAAGCCATGTCTGGGGGGACTGAACAACTGGCAGCAAGAACTTTGAAAACAGTGTTGAAGGACACACAATGCTCCTTATGAAGAGAATGATGAAGATTTACAGTTGAAAATGCATTGGGAACAACTGTAGACGTGCAACTAAAATTAGCTGTAATTGGTAACAAGAATCCTTACATAAAAATAGCGGCAATGAAAAGTAACAATAGCTATTGTTGATTGAGCACCTGCTGAGTGTGAGGTTTGGTGCCAGGTTCTTTACATTTATTCATCATAGTCCCAGTAAGTAATCTGTGAGGCTGGACTGAGACCAACACTCATCTCTTTCAGAATGCCATATTTCCCCTTATTCCATTACCAACTCACATAGGAAAGAGTAGTGTGAAACAGGCAGAAAAAGAGAAATGGAACCCTTAATATTATTTCCTTTTCCTTAGTGCACCACACAGTGCCTGGCAGTAAATACTTGTGGAATGAATTTGTGAAAGAACAGAAATTTAGATATCTTGGATGGTGGAGCCAGGTGCTGAATTTTTCTTTGTGTTTCCCCAAGCTTTCTGCATTAAACTTGTACTTTTATGAATTGAAAAATTATGAGCATAGATAACTATATCTAATGTTTAAATATTTTGAAAATTTAGGATCAATGTAATTCCTAAATTAAGAGGGGATTTTGTATACATGAGAGCTTATTTAGTTTTCCCATCTACCACTTTAGGCTTTAATTTGTTTGTACACGTAAGTCCAAGGTTATGTAAATGCCCCTTTCATAGACTTTCAGCACCACGGACAGTGCCCACAGGGTTCACTGTGAAGGTGGCTCTCAATCCCAAAGGAGGGCTGCAGCAGCTTTCCCCTGAGGAAGGAGGCTGCTGTTTCGGGCTCCTTTCCTCTGATTTCTGAGAAGGGAACTTCTACTTTCACTCACGGTCATGCAGATGTCTTTTTAAAAGAGACAGAACATCCTAAACACGTTCCTTAAGGCATGGGCTTGTGCTCCTTGACAGCTAGAAATGAACAAAGGCAATCCCAGTGAATCCAATGGCAATCAGAACCCCAAATTAGGACATGAAGAAGTCAACCCTGGGCTTGGTTTTCCAGAATTATGCCCTAAAA
This sequence comes from Tonatia bakeri, assembly GCA_004024845.1. Lineage (NCBI taxonomy): Eukaryota > Metazoa > Chordata > Mammalia > Chiroptera > Phyllostomidae > Tonatia > Tonatia bakeri. The sequence continues at coordinate 9,013 of PVIA01009841.1, read as the reverse complement.
TTCTGTCCTTACGTGGGAGAAATGAAAATTCTCTGGAATGTCACTTTCTTTGCCCCAGTGAACCACTTTCTGACAAGCAATCAGTCCTCTGATAGGTGATCTTGACCCAGGAACTGAACTGCACTCCCATTGTACAGATCAAGAAACTGAGGCTCAGAGAACCTGAACAATCTGCCAAGGGACATAGCTAGTTGAAAGCAAGACTGAAACAGGAGACCAGGCCTTCTGATCATCTTATGCAATTTCTGAGATACCCACAGAAGAGGAGAGTTTGTCCCGGCTCTTCTGGACAGTTCACAGTCCAGGTTTCACACCACCCTCCCCTCTCATCCAGGCCCTCTTCAGACACATCACCACCACCTGATTTCTAAAATAATTCAGCATCTACCTCACTTTTCCTTGTAGACCTTTCCCATCCTCACCTGACATTTCTCCTGCCTTCAGCCTATACCCTGAAGGTCACTGTTCCACAAGCTCCATGCACAGGCCCAGTCCTGTGAAATTCACTGTTCTTTGACCTGTCTCTGCAAGGAGCCCTTGTCTGATGCTGCTCCTTGCAGAATGCATGCTTTCTTCCAGCTGTAATTTAATAAAACTCAAATGAGGTTCTGTCCAAGAGGCCTAGGTCAGGAGCTTGAAACAAAGCAGCTACCTACACTTCCTGCTTGCTCTGTTCTCAGCCCAGCTTTTCTGACAAAACAGCACTTTCTTTTATATTTTTTGCTCCATTTGTAGTTGTAGGATACTGTCATCTTCCCCTATTCATGAGATCCTGCCTATGTAATCTGCCAGCTTCCCCATTTCTTCTGACGTTGGACCCTCACTTGCTGGGACACCTAGAGAAAGGTTTTTGCTTCTTAACTCCACTCTAATTAGACACTCATTGATTACATATTAGGTCAAGTCATATTATCCACATATTTTACTTATAAAAATGTCAATTTCATTTGGTTTAACTTCATATAGGAAAGTCCCATATGAATACCAAGACCCAAGACATTGCTGAATTGCAACTGGATGAACTTTGAAAGAAAGGTTATCTTTCAGGTAGCATATTTTTATTTTCGGAGCACCTGACCTCTCTACTCACATTCTTGCTGTATAGCCATACATCCTCGGGTATGCATGTGACTGTATGTGTATATTAAATACATGTGTCGTGATGCATATTTATGTTATTTTTACTGACTACCCTTTCACATTGGAGCATACTTGTTTATAGTTAAAAATGAAGCCAAGGCCCTCAGTCCTGCACTCTCAGCAGACCCAGAGGGGCTCCTGTTCCCAGCTGTCTTCAGCAGGTGGGTTCTAGCAGGGACAACAGTCTTCAGATGCTCTGAACTGGGCATGGCAATATCATTCCACCACAGGTTTGGTTATCTGCCAAGAGAACAGCTAAGCTCAGAACAGAGGAGCCAGCGCATCTGTTTGCTTGGGAGGAAGTTTGGCTCAGTCACCGTAGAAGGTCTCAAAGTGGGGCTGGCGCAGTTTGCAATTAGACATTCTCATTTGCATTTTTCTTACTAACAGCTATTTAGAGAAGAGCTTTAGAGATGCTGGCTGATGATTAAGGGATCTGGGTCTTCTTCTATCCACAGACCTGCAGGCAGGAGGGATTTTAGCAAAGCCATCATTTAAATACTTAAGGGAAAATGCTTAAAAAGCACATATCCCATCTCGTTTTCTGCTTTAGGAATACCTTATCATCTCAGGACTGTTTGGCATAGCAAATATTAGATTCCTCCACACGGTAGCTGGGTGATCTTAGACAAAGCATTCAACCTTTCTAAATCTCAATTTCCTCACCTGTAAAATGGATTAAGACTGTGTTCCTCATTGGACTGTTGGGAGGACTGTGTGAGATAAAGTTTACATTTTAATGGAGAAGGCAGAGAGAGAAAACAGTGGTTAAACTAGTGTGTTTGGTTGTTTTTGTGATGAACAATGAAAAGGAAATATTCAGGGTACCACAAGAGTGACAAGTGGAGGTTTGGGTTGGTCAGGGGTGCCAGGGGTGGCTTTGTATCTTAGGGAAGATGAATGGAAGAATGATGTCATTATTATATCTAGCTAGGAAAAGACAAAGTGAGCGTCTTGAGATTATTACTAAAGTTTAGATTGGAATGCTTTGGGTAAAAGTGGCTATCAATACATGCTTTCTTGCTCTCTTTGTATTTCTAAATATGCTTCATTAAGCAAAATGAAGGAACTGCCTAAATTAGAAGTAGGTTCTCACTTCTGGTGAAGGGTTCTCAATAGTGGCCCTATTGACATTTTGGGTGACATAATTCTTTATTGTGGGGGCCTATCCTGTGCCTTGTAGAATGGTTACCAGCATCCCTGACTTCTAATTACCCACCAGTCATAACATCCAAAAATGTCACTGGACATTGTATAATCACCAATTGAGAATCACTGTTCTAGTAAAGTTATCTTAGAATCACATAGCATTTGGAGTAAACCAGTAATAAATAGTTTCCCATGTTTGAGGATATTAGAGAACATGTAAAAACAAACAAGCAAAAACAAAAACCAAGTCAGCCTGAGCCTTGGTCAGAGTCTAGGGTTGGTTGTGTGGCATGACTAATTCTGCCTGAGACATGACTGTTGTCAACTTCATGAGCTAGAACAGAGTTGCCCGGATGCCCCATCCTGGAGTGGCTCCAGAGAGAGCTGGTCAAAGAAAAACCTGTATAAAATCTGGGAGGCAGATGTGAAACACCAGCCATCCCTCTCAGAAGGACTTCAGGGTCTGACAGAGTGATGGAAGACGTATGGCCATCTTCAGCTTGTTATTCTCCTCCACTCCTTGTCCAGTTCTTCTTCCCACCAGCTGATCCCACTGAGCCACAGCAAGCCCAGCTCACCACCAGAAATGTGACCATGTGACGCAGACACCGGCCTGCAGTATCTGTGGCATCATGGATGAGACATGAGACATTCACATGGACTACCAAGTCCTGTGGAGGAAAAGGGCCGGCATGGTTACCCTCTCAAGGGGAGGGTGCCTCGGAGTGGCCTGGCCACTCTCTCAAAGGAGAGCGCCCCAATCCTTCCCTTCACAGGGTTTTTATTGGGTTTCAATTTGCACAGGAATACAGGTAGAGTTCATTAATCATTGTCAGGCAGTAAGGATCAAACAATAGATAATGTTCAAAGAACTAAAAAGGGCTCCCACCGAGTTGGGGTCTTATCACCTAAAACCCTATAGAACTTGAGGAGCTAAATTCATTTCCTGCCCAGACCTTCATAATTTAATTAAGAGCATCCTCAGCAAGCAGGTTTCACAGGATTTTACATATTCCTTTTTCAGGTCTGATCATCCTGGGAAGTCCGCAGTCCCCAATGTGAGTTGTACCATCCCTTGTTATTGTCACAGGGTTGAGTCAGGCAGAGGAGACAAAAATAGCCGGGATATTTGGATGTCTCGCAGGCAGAATGAGGACTCAGGCTTTGTCAAAGCTGAGGGGTGAGGGTCGATCACCCCCTTTTTCCACAGCCCCCCAAGTCCTTCCCTGGGGCCTCCACATGATCATGCCTGTCTTAGGTGATTCCCCCCTTGGGGACTCTTACCCATCATTGGCTAACTGATCAAGCATTGGGGGCCAGGCAAAGAACAGAAGCAGCGCTCTTGCCAGGGAGATAAGCTTGTCTCCTTAGTGGCTTCTGGTCCAGAGGTCTCTCTCTCAGCCTTAGCCATGGGGGGTTACAACTCCTGAAACCAGGCAGGGTGGACCCCAACAACCATGGACATGCAGGGTGGCAACCTCACAAAGACAACAGCTTCCTCTCCATGCATTCCTGCTTGGGTAACTGGACGTCCTTGGCTTCTCCGAGTTCCCTGCAAGCTCTGACTTGTATACCTGACTTGTGCTTCATGAAGCTTAATTAGGGCTTATTTGCTGACCTCATGGTCCCTCTTCTAGAACTTTGCTTCTCCAGCTCCTCTCACAACTGGAAAGTGTCCAATTTCTATAATAAATCCAATCCCTTACTCCATAACACTCAGTGGTATTTTAGTGATTGTACATTGATGATATCTCTCTATTGCTTAGCCTTGCCCGGAACTAGAATTTCAGAAGCCACTGCTATCTAAGCCACTGTGGTTACCACATCCATCCCAAGGGAGGAAGCGTAGAGCATGAATCATCACCCAGGACAGAGGTTGAGAGAAGCAAGGCAGTCAACTTCCTTCCTAATTCAATGGGCACTAATCAATTTATCTCCACTATGCCTGCTCCCAGAGCTCAATTTGTTTTGTCTACACTGAAAGACTGTAGATTAGAAGAAAATTAACTCTTTGTAGGTTGAAAGAGTAAGACTTTCCCACGGGCAGCCTCAGGTTTAGGATTTAAGCTGTGGTGATAGTTCAGCAGAGCAGGGCCTAGCACATCTCGACTGAAAGTGGCGACCCCAGTGCAACCTTGGGCAGAAGCAGACCCAGAGACAAGGATTTCAGCAAGTGGTTCACTTAACAGGCGATGTGTGGAGACTGAAAGAAGCATGTAGGAGTGAAGCAGGGCAGGGAAAGCAGCCAGTGAAGGGTTTGTTATCAAGCTGGTGGCTGCATGGGGAGCTGGAGCTCAGTCCCACTGCAGAGCCCTGGAATCTAGTATAGGATACACCAAGTTATTCCAGCTGTGGTTGGTGACTTTTGGGAAAGAAGGGTATTATGTTAATTCTTGACATACACTTCTGACCTGCTCTGCACAGAGGCAGAAGACCCCAGCTGCCACAGATGCAGATGCTGTCAGCTGGGCATTGGCCAGCATGCACTAAAATGCTAAGGCCCAAGGAAATGTGCAGAGAGACACTGACGGCATCTGTTACCTTCCACAACACCGGGTTTTGTGCCTAAAACTCAACATGCATACAAAAACCAGACCTCAGAAAAGAAGCACATCAAAAAATTAAAAAGTATCTGTCCTGTGTTTAGCCTCTAGTCCGAGGAGGTGGTTTATACTCAAGTCCTGTGCCCTCTACTTATATTCCCCTGGTCAGTTTAGAGCAATGTGGAACGTGTTACATCTGCTTGCTCAGTTTATTTATTTCCAGTTTTTCTGGCCTTATATCATCTTCAGACTTGCTGCTCATTTCTCCTTTCCCTCTCCTGTTGGTACCATTGCACCAAACAGAGGCAAGGGGTAGTAGATTGTTGTCAGAAACTTCAGAAGGTGAAATTTGATCAGCAGTGCCTTTTGGGTGTGGATTTTAGTTTATTGGGAAAACTGATCCCACATCCTTTTGATCTTCAAGAGGACCTGGTTCAACCTTATATCGTGGACTTAATGGAACACCATAGAGAAATGGTCTCTTAGTTCCATTCTCCATATTGTGAGTTGGCCTTTGGTAGAAAGGATACAGAGATTACAGGGATATTGCTGCACATTTCTCTCCCGCAGGAAGTGTCTTTAGCCTGTGAGGATCTTTCATGGTAAAGGGATGAGACGGGACAGGGCAGGGCTCTGGGGCACTGACAGTTAACTCTGGCTCCTCAGGGCTGGCTCAGGTGAGCCCTCTAACAGCGGACACTTAGGGCTAAGGGCCCTGGAGTTCCTCTGTGGCTCCAGGTTACTCTAGAGCACAGGTGGCAAACATAAGGCCTGCGAGCCAAATCTGACCTCCCCCTTCTTTTATCCACCTGGCACCTTGTTTCTACCCAGCAGCTGCGCCAAGCTCTCGCTTAACTGTTAAGGAGCAGTTACATTTATACAGTCCTAAAATTACATTCGGCCCTTGGAAGGCAACTGCGAGGCTGGTGTGGCCCCTGGTGAAAATGAGTTTGACACCCCTGTTTGAGAGCATAAGGACACATAAAGGGATCCGGGGAAAGGACTGAACTAAGAATGAAATGCACCTATGGCTAGAGATCCACTCGTCATGAAACTCAAGGAAAAGGGAGTGAAAGAAGAGGAAGAGAGGGAGAAAGAATGGAGAGATGGGTTAGAGTGCTTCCTACTGCCCAGCCCGTGAAGTGGTGTTATAATTTGAGATGATGTCCTTCAAGCTCAGAGAGGTTAAGTAACTTTTCTAAGATGACTTAGCTAGTCAGTGGCAAAATTCAGATTCAAACTCAGTCTGACTTACTCCAAAACTTATTCAACTTTGCAATTCCACACAAGCATACTTGGCAGGCAACTGGGTTTGGTGCGGCTCCCGCTAGAGGTAGGAGGACCCAATAAATGCAGGTATCCCAGTGTCACTCACTACCTATTCATTCACATCAGTAATGATAACTAAGTAATAAGTAATATTTGAGAAATTACTATATGCTATACACTGCGCATGCCACTTAATCTTCAGAACAAAGTTATTGCACATTAGAATTACTTGGGAAGCTTTTATATATTTTTATTTTTTAAATATATTTTATTGATTATGCTATTATGGTTGCTCCATACCCCCCTTTATTCCCCTCCACCCTGCACAACCTCTCCCACCTGCATTTCCCACCCCTCTTAGTTCATGTCCATGGGTCATACATATAAGTTCTTTGGCTTATACATTTCTTATACTATTTTTAACCTCCCCCTGTCTATTTTGTACCTACAATTTATGCTACTTATTCCCTATACTTTTTCCAGCACTACTCCCCTCCCCTTCCCTGATGATAACCCTCCATGTGATCTCCATTTCTGTGATTCTGTTCTTGTTTTAGTTGTTTGCTTAGTTTGTTTTTGTTTTGTTTTGTTTTTTTAGGTTTGGTTATTGATAGTTGTTTGTTGTCATTTTACTGTTCATATTTTTTATCTTATTCTTTTTCTTATATAAGTCCTTTTAACATTTCATATAACAAGGGCTTGGTAATGATGAACTCCTTTAACTTGACCTTATCTGGGAAGCACTTTATCTGCTCTTCCATTCTAAATGACAGCTTTGCTGGATAGAGTAATCTTGGATGTAAGTCCTTGCCTTTCATGACTTCAAATACTTCCTTTGAGCCCCTTCTTGCCTGCAAGGTTTCTTTTGAGAAATCAGTTGATAGACTTATGGGAACTCCTTTGTAGGTAACTGTCTCCTTTTCTTTTGCTGCTTTTAAGATTTTATCCTTCTCTTTAATCTTGGGTAATGTAATGATGTTGTGCCTTGGTGTGTGCTTCCTTGGGTCCAACTTCTTTGGGACTGTCTGAGCTTCCTGGACTTCCTGGAAGTCTATTTCCTTTGCCAGATTGAGGGAGTTCTCCTTCATTATCTTTTCAAATAAGTTTTCAATTTCTTGCTCTTCCTCTTCTCCTTCTGGCACCCCTATTATTCAGATGTTGGGACGTTTAAAGTTGTCCTAGAGGTTCCTAAGCCTCTCCTCTTTTTTTTTTTTTTGGAATTCTTGTTTTTTTCATTCTGTTCTGGTTGAATGTTTCTCTCTTCCTTCTGCTCCAAACCATTGATTCGAGTCCCAGTTTCCTTCCCATCGCTCTTGGTTCCCTGTACATTTTCCTTTATTTCACTTAGCATAGCCTTCACATTTTCCTCTAATTTGCGATCGTGCTCAGCCAATCCTGTGAGCATCCTGATTACCATTGTTTTAAACTGTGCATCTGATAGTTTGGCTATCCATCACTTAGTTCTATTTTTCATGGAGCTTTGATCTGTTCTTTCACTTGGGCTATTTATTTTGTCTTGGTGTGCCTGTTACATAGTAAGGGGCAGAGCCTTAGGTGTTCACCAGGGTGGGGCAATCCATATCACTGTGTTGTGGTGCTGTATGTGGGGGAGGGTCCAAGAGGGAAAAATGCTGCTTGTTCAGCTCTCTGCCAGCTTTCAGCCACTTCCTCCACTACCCACAAGTAAATTGGGCCCTCCTGGTGCTGATTCCCAGGTGGGTGGGTTTGCGCATGTTCTAGGACCTTGTGGGTCTCTCCAACGAACTCTTCTGTGAGGCTGGGAATTTATCCCACTGCCACAACCCCCACAGGTGTTTTCAGTCAGAGGTTTTGAGGTTTTATTTCCCCGCACTGGGACCCTGGGTTGCTTAGTCTATCTGGTTCCTCAGTTGTTCTTCCTGGTTTATCCACTTGCAAATGTGGGACTGCCCGCTTCTCCAGCCACTGCCTTGCCTGTTCCACCAGCCGCTGCCTTGTGGTGAGTCCTCTCCACTCTACTGCCCCTCTCCTCCCCTCCTACTGGTCTGGATGAACGTTTCTTCTTTAATTCCTTGGTTGTTGGACTTCCATACAGTTCAATTTTCTGTTAGTTCTGTTTTTTTTTTTTAAATTTGTTGTCCTTCTCTTGGTTGAGTGAGGAGGCACAGTGTGTCTACCTACACCTCCATCTTACTTGGGAAACTTTTAAACATATGACCTCCTGGTGGCCTCACCCTAAATCAATGGTATTAGACTCTCTTGGGATTGGAACAGAACATAAATATATTTTAAAAATTGGAGTTCCGGCCAAGATGGAGGCATAGGCAGTCACACTGTGCTTCCTCGCGCAACCAAGACTGAAAACAACAAAGATTGAGAAACAATTAACAACCAGAACAGAGGGAAATTAATTGAACAGAAGTCGGGCTCCAGTACATCCAGACCGGTAAGAAGCGGCGGAGTTGGGAGGCCTGCGAAGTGGGGTCGAGGGTTCCCGGCGGGAAGAGGCGCTGGCTGGCGGGCGCGCAGGGTGCAGACGGCAGCGGCAGCGGACGGACCGGTGGCGGACGCTGGGCGCGGAAGCGCGGAGGTGACTAGCAGACCCAGTGAGGGGCACAGGGCAGCTGGCTGTCCGCAGCCACACGTTTGCGCACGAACTAAGTGAAAAACGGGCAGCGCCGCAGCATTTCAAAGCTTAAGAGCCCCGTCTGGGAACTGAGGCCAGGAGACTCTTCCAGCCTCACAGGAGACTTCTCGGGGAAGCCCACAGAGTCCGAGAAAGTACACCAGCCCACCGCCCGGGAGCCAGCACAGCGAGGGCCCAGTTTGCTTGTGGGAGGCAGTGGAGGGAACGGAAGTCCTAGAGAGAGCGGAGCAGGCGCCATTGTTCCCTCTCAGACCCCGCCCCCACATACAACGTCACAACCCAGCGA